>PVHY01007603.1:0-66405 GCA_004024945.1 Uropsilus gracilis
AAAAAAAAAAAAAAAAAAAAAAAAAAAAAAAAAAAAAAAAAAAAAAAAAAAAAAAAAAAAAAAAAAAAAAAAAAAAAAAAAAAAAAAAAAAAAAAAAAAAAAAAAAAAAAAAAAAAAAAAAAAAAAAAAAAAAAAAAAAAAAAAAAAAAAAAAAAAAAAAAAAAAAGACGTGCAAGACCTATACAAAGAATTATTAAAAGAAATAGAAAAAGACTTAAATGGAAAGACATTCCCTACTCATGGTTTGAAAGAATTAACATCATCAAAATGACCATCTTGCCAAAAGCAATCTACAGATTCAATGCGATCGCAATAAAATTTCCAATGTCATTCTATAAAGAAATAGAGCAAAAATTACTGAAATTCACATGGAAAAACAAAAGACCTCAAATACCCAAAGCACACCTAATCAAAAAAAGATAAAGCGGAGATATTTCACTCCCAAATTTCAAATTATATTACAAAACCATAATAATTAAAACAGCATGGTGCTGAAATAAAAAGACACACAGACCAATGGAACAGAATTGAATGCCCAGAAATAAAGCTACACATGTACAGCCAACTAATTTTTGACAAAGGGGCTAAAACCATGAAGTGCAACAAGGATAGTTTCTTCAATAAATGGTGCTGGGAAAACTGGATCACTACATGCAAAAAAATGAATCTAGACCATTCCCTCTCACCATGTACAAATATCAATTCAAAATGGATAAAACACTTGAATATAAGACCTGAAATCATAAAACATATAGAAGAAAATATGGGCGAAACATTCCACGACTTACACCTCAGAAACCACCTTCAGGACACATCTACAGGTGCTAAAAAAATGAAGTAAAACATAAACAGCTGGGACCACATCAAATTAAAAGGTTTCTATACATCAAAAGAGACAAAAACCAAAACAAAGAGAAACCTAACAGAATGGGAAATCTTTGCCCTACAAACAAGTGATAAGGGCCTCATAAAAAACAAACACACAAAGAATTCACACAACTTAACAAAAACCAGACAAAAAGTTCAGTCAAAAAAATGGGGAGAAGATCTAAAAAGACACTTCTCCAAAGAGGAAATACAAATGGTCAATGGGCATATGAGAAAATGCTCAACAGAACTAATAATCAGGGAAATGCAAATCAAAACCACAATGAGATATCATCTCACACTACTAAGAATGGTCCTTATCCAAAAAAAAGGCAAAATAGCCGGGCACAGTGGTTCATGCCTGCAAGCTTCAGCCTATGAAGCAGCCAGGGCTAGGGATAGTGGTTTGAGTTCTGCCTGGGGCCTGTAGCGAGCCCTAGTTCCAAAAAAATAGCTGGGCGTGGTGGCACGCGCCTGTAATCCCAGCTACCTGGGAAGCTGAGGCTGGGTATCGCTTGAGTCCGTGGTACCCCGGGCAACGAGAGCTTGCGGTTCCACGGGCAAAAATAGCAAGACCTAGTCTCAAAAGAAAAAAAAAAAGACAAAATCAAAACAACAACAACAAAAACAGGCAACAAGAAGTGCTGGCATAGATGCGGAGAGAAAGGGACACTTTTACACTGTTGGTGGGAAACGCAAACTGGTCCAGTCACTATGGAAAGCTGCGTGGAGGATCCTTAAACTATTGAAGATGGAACTACCATTTTCCAGCAATCCCACTTCCAGGAAAATACCCAAAGGTTACAAAAACTAATCCAAAAGGACGCCTGTACTTGGATGTTTATTGCAGCATTATTTACAATAGCCACAATATATATGAAAGCAACCCAAATGCCCCAAAATAGACAAATGAATCAGAGAGTTGTGTATATGTACAAAATGGAATAGTATTCATCAATCAAAAAGACAAACATGTATTTCACAGCAACATGGATGGAGCTAGAAGGAATCATGCTATCAGAAATAAGCCAGAAAGAAAAGGGGAAATACTGGATGGCCTCACTTATATGAGCAATATAGGAAAAACAAGCAGACAAGAAAATTTTAAAACTGTCAGCAGAACTGAAGCATAGAACAAGGGGGACAGGGGCAGAAATCAGAGGTAGGATGGGCACAAAAGATTAAGTTGATGGTTCACGTGTGATGAGGTGGTGGGAGAACCCTAGGGTACACAATGATGTAAAATTAATTAATTAATTAACTTTATTAATTAATTAAAAATCAATTAATTGATTAAAAAATAAGTTCATATGGAACAAAAAATAAAATAAAATAAAATTTACAGAAAGTTAAAATTCATCCCAAACCCAGACAAGATAACACTCCATCAATTCTCCCATCTTTTCTCTCAGATCATGACTAATCTTATTACACTTCATTGGCCTCTTCCTTTCAAACCAGTAACACTCCTTCACTATACTAAACAACAAAAAAGCATCCTTTGGCCTAAGCTCTCCTTAGAGTACCAGTTCATTTTTCTTTAATGCCTAGTCCACAATCATTTCTCAATTTGTAATCTTCCTGGTTAGAATATATTCTAGTTTTCTAACCAGCCCAGTTAACTCTTAAACACAATCTTATTATTAGAATTACATGTTAAAGGCATTTTCTTGACCATACCAAGAATCTAACATTTTTCTGTCCCAGTCGGAAAACTATAAAATGTTACAAAAGGGAAAAAACACCTATTCAAAAGACCGTTTGTCTACATTTTATATAGCAAAAATTTGTTACCTGAATAAGAACTAAGAGAAACTGTCCACCTTACTGTTAGTCCCATTAAGACCACAACTGTCATCAAGTACCACTTTTCCATAGTTCTTCAGATTTAGTTGGGGGGCGGGGGAGAACAGGAGCTATGTCAGTACTTTTAACACAGTCACTTCTTTTCTTGACCAGAGAAATGTTATTAACCCTTTGGAATTAGGAGTTTGAGAGGCTTTTAAGTGATATTTCTCTTCCAAATAGTTGAATATATTGATGTCTTTGAAGAAAGAATCTGGAGGGAAAAAAAACAAAAAAACCAACAGTTAGTAATATTAAACAATATGAAAGACAGAAAATAGTCAGGGTGTAAGGGGAGACAAAGAGAGGAAGAGTTTTAAGTAATTTATTCCTAGTCCTCTAGTCGCTTAACAGACCTCAGAAGGTAACTCTCCCCATTAATGGGATTTGGTATACTAAAGATATAGTAAGATGGGGGAGGGGGGAGATACAGTAAGGATTTGTCCTCACAAGAAATTACAGAAATATGTAGATAATATAAGAGCAAGTACTCCTAAAAAAATAAGACTACAGATGTAGAAAAAGGGGTGATTTATCTTTGGTAGAGAGAAAAAGAGAAATTTTGTCTTTATATTTAGTTTGCGAAAGATCTTCCACTAAAGTAATTTTTGTAGTTTGTTTTCACTTCATTTTTTCCAAACTATACTTGTAGTAGCCATATCAACCTTCCTTCTTTGAGAATGAACTTTTCCAAGAATCTTAAGAGTCCCAATCTAAAGCAGTAAAAAGCAATTAGCAAATGACATATTGTGCTCTTTTTTTTCCCCCACTCTTTCCATTAGGTTAGGGATTTGAAAGTTAACAAACTGAAATTTTTCTATTTTCTTTGAAAAACTGTGAACCATTTAAACCACAGAATATATTCGGGAAAATACATTACTAAATCAAGTGAAAATTTAGAGAAATTTTGGCACATTTCACCTAATGGACAAAAATTATCTTTTTAAAATTAAAATAGCAAGAACTCTAGAACTAATGAAGTCTAGAGTCTCAATCAAATAGGATGACTCAAAGCATTTAATAAGGCTGAGTGTTTTATTCAAAGAGCTATTATATAGAGCCCTTTTCTCTTTCCTTCCTACTTCAACACCCTTGATCATTTTACTGTTCACAGGATCATCTATCATAAGGGCAAGTCTAAAGGAAAAAATTAAAATTAAATCACTTTCAGGTGTTGACTTTGACAAAGGTAATATAGGTCATTGTATACTATTCAAGTGCTTTTTTAGGCTAACTTGAATAGTTCCTTTTATCCACGTACTGCACTATAAATCCCAGAACTGGCAATATAACACTCTTTCTGAAAACAACATATATTTCCTAATTTTTAGAACTGATTACATAAATGTTAAATGGTAGGTTTTACAATACAGCTAGCTTATTTAAGAAATTTACATCACTATTATGACCAAGTTAAGTCAATACTTCAGTTCCATATAATCAGATTTAAGTACTTCTGCAGGACTCTGAAGTAACAAAATAACAATAAATAATAATCACAAGGAACTTGCAGAGAATATACTGCTTAATTGATATGACGATTAAATGTGCTAACAGCAAAGGTGTGGTAAAGAAAACTGACAGATGTAATAGTCACATTCAAAAAGATTTGGACAGCATTTACAAGGACCAAATCTTAACTCCAAATATCATGAGTGGGATAAATTGAACTAAATTCAAGTTTTGCACTTAAAAGTGAGGGGGGTCAATTTCATGAATAGTGAATGGAAGGCAACAGACAACAGAAGATAATTACCAATTCTGTATGAAAGGCACAGAACTTGAACACCTTTAAGCACATCAGTCATCCAAAAATGAAATGAGCTGTTTCTTGAGAAGGAAGTTCCTCCTTAATGGTTTCAAATACAAGTTGAGTAATTTTTTAGAGTACAGAAGAGATGACTTATTTCTAAAGGTCTTCCAAAGTGTCTGGTTTTGGAAGCATGTTATGTGTTTGAATAAATATGAATCTTGATAATACAAGATTTGTATCTGCCAACATTTTGTATCACCTAGTTCCCAATGATTGCCCAGTACTGCCACTTTTGTAGACCTTCTCATCCTTTACAAGGGGCTTATGTAAGGAACTGAAAGACACAAAAAACAACTTTTCTGACATTTATTAGGCTTCACAGTAAAAACCAAACACCCCAGTCATAAAAATAAGATCATACTTCTGCCTGCCTTTCTAATTTCATCTTCTCCCACTTTCCCACAAGCTTCTTTTCCTAGACCTATCAGGCTCAATTGTACCTGTTACTTTGCATTCCTTCTGCTTAGAATGCTCTTGACCCAGCTCACCCACTTCACCAACCTTTTGTCATTCATATCTCCTTTCCCCTGAAAGATCATCCCTAATCACGCTACTAACTTTTCAACTCTATTTGTACCATTATCTTTAATCTTCTAATTCCTTTCACTCTCAGAAAATGTATTTTCACGCAACATGAAAAAACTCACAAACGCAATTTTGGGTAAAAAAAGATAAGACATCAAAGAACTCAAACAGTTTCGTTTATGAATGGCTCATAAATCGGTAAAATTTATCTCTGATGTCAGAAATCAGGAAAGAGGTTACCTTTGGGGAGGAAAGAGGGAATGAATAGGGGAGGACGATAGAGAGGTCTTCTGAGAATACGCTGTGAATGTTGATTTGAATGGTAGTTGAAAGATGTGGTTGTGATAAATCAATAAGTTACAACTTACAATTTATGTAGTCTTTTCTTGTACATGTTATATTCAGATATTTTTAAATTCAGGTTTTAAAAGTATAAAAATAAATTACAATTATTTGTCAACTAGAATATAAACTCCATGCAAACAGAGAGTCTCCTCCTATCTTATCGTTGCTCTTTGCCTATATGCTTAGAATAAGTCTGGCTGAAAACAAAGCATTCCTGACGTATTCGCTGAATAGAGATCTTCGTTTGTGTGAAGAGGGGAGGCACCTAATTCCACTGAGTCCTTTGTGATTAAAGATATTTGTGTGAGACTTTTAACCGATCTCTCCTTGACAATAAAAAGGGAGTCTTTATTATTTTTTCCATCTGCAAAGCCAAGTAGAGTAACTTCCAAATTCATCCACGGGTCATGAAGTTGCCAGTCTTCCGCCCTACTTTGCCCAGCGCGTGCATCTCCACAAGTCAGCCACCCATATTTGTTCCTTTTAATGTGAATGACCGTCCCTCAGGGTAGACACAGAACCCTGAGAGTGCCACTATCCCCAGGTAATCAGGCTGAGAAAAGGAACGCTTGCCTTTCTCCTCCCTTTCTTTGTGGAGGGGTGGGAACCCTCAAGATCGCGATAACTAGGGCGCCAGGGCCGCTGCAGCCAAGAGATCCCACCATCAGTACTGCGTCCGCTCTTCGCCGGACACCCAGCCAGCCCGCAAACTGGGCTGGAGAGGCCTTGCAAACTCTCTCCGAGTGGAACGGAGTCGAGAGCCTGCGCGTCAGGTTGCACGCAGGATCGCGAGCCCCCAGCCCCTCCTGACAGGTCTCCCCGTTCTCCAGTACCCCCAGGGGACCCGGCCTCTTACCCCACCGCCCGCGGAAGGCTGGGATTCGCGCCGGCCCTGGGTCCCAAGAAGGCGCATGCGCGCTCGCCCCCGTGGCAGAATCCGCCTTCTGTCTTCCGCCTCCGCGAGCCCGCGCGGCGCGCCCGCGCGAGAGCGAGCCCGTCGAGCGTGAGGGGAGGGGCGGGGAAAAGGCGCGGAGAGGAGGCAGCTGGCTTAGGAGGCGGGGTACAAGCCAATGGAACTCGAGAGGCCTCTGGTCTCGGGTTAGGTTTGAGGCAGGTGGAAAGCCCCTTGCTCTTCTTTCCTGGGATCGCGGCCAAGGCCTGAGCGGCTGCTTAGACCACGAATTCCTGTCAGGGGCGCGTCCTGGCTTGCTTTACGGAGTGGGGAGCTCTTGGCTAGTCCTCATCACCAGCAGTAGGTCTTCGTACAAGCAAATGCCCTCTAGGAGCAAGAAAGCTAGCCTACTTCTTCACTTCTCATGCTGAGAAGTATGTATAAAACATGGAAAGTCACTTCATGTGAGAAACAATATTCAACCTTCCACCATTTTCAAGGACCTGCGGGTTATGCAAAAAAACAGCCCTGCTCTTGGTAGCCACTAGGTGTTCCCCATCACCTATTTCCAAATTCGTCAAAAATAATCAATTCTTTCTTTGGTCAGAAAAAAATGTCTTCACACCCCATTCCTGAATCCTGCCATTTTTTATAAGCCAACACCTCTAGTTTAAAATCCATACATATCAGCACTCATTTGGGTATGGCCTTCTACTGAAGCCGTGACCCCAACATGAGCAGTGCATTTGTCCCCAACGTGGGCAGTGTATTAGTTCATAAAATGTAGGCATTGATGTCATTAGCTGTGTCTGAAAAACACAGAGGTAGAAGATGGCCTCAACAGGAGAATAAGGGTACTGGCCTAAACAGGATAGGGGTACTTTTACTTTGCTGCAAATCCTGGGTGTGGAAGAGAAAATGAAGCACCAAGAGGGAGTGTAGAAGGAAACTGGGTTTCTGGTTTGGCACCGGGAAAGAGGATTAAAAAAAGAAAGGAGGGACTGACACATGAACTTTTGGGGAAGGAAAGAGAGGAGGCAAGTTCGGAGAGCTGGAAAGTTTTGGCGCCTGGAGAAAAAAAAGACCTGACCCAGAAGCAAATTCTTCTGGGACTCTCCCAGCATTGGCCTGTAAGGGTCGGGAACTGTGTGAAGGAGAGGCGACCCTGACTAAGCGCTGAGCCACGGTGCAACCCGGAGAGACCAGAACTGATCCTGTGTTGGGAGTGACGGAGGACCAAACTACAAGGACAAAACTTGGCGACTTCTGGCTGAGGTAAAGCCCAGGCAACTCCCTGAGGAGCAAAAGTGGGGTTCCTTTCTATTTGGGGTACTTGTGCGGGTGTGGACTATTAGACTCTGTTTTTTCCCCTTACTGTAGATAAACCTGTATGTTTACCCTTATTGCTGGTTTTTTGTTTTTTGTTTTTTTGAGACTAGATCTCGCTATTTTTGCCTGTGGAACCGCAGGCTCACGTTGCCCGAGGTACCACGGACTCAAGCAATCCCCAGCCTCAGCTTCCCAGGTAGCTGGGATTACAGGAGCACGCCACCACGCCCAGCTATTTTTTGGGACTAGGTCTCGCTGTGTTGCCCCGTGCGGGACTCGAGCCACGATCCCTAGCCCCAGCCGCTTCAGTAGGTTGAAGCTTACAGGCAGGAGCCACCGTGCCCGACCCCTTATTGTTGTTTGATCTCTGGGCAGCTGCTTACACGCAGGAGGGAGAACCCAGTGACAAAAATTAAAAAGGGGTTAGTCCCCAACCCCAGTAACACTACTAAATAGGTTCAAGTGATCATGGTGACTTCATGTTTGAAGTAAGAGGTACTAAGTCAACTTTCAGATATAAATTTTTCTACATTTCAAAGACCATCAGCACTGGCCATCAACACCATCTCTGCTCTCAAGAGATTAAATTTTCATTGGTAAATACTTTCATGTGTTAAAGGACAGAATGCAAAAAAAGGGAGCACATGCTACATGTCACATTATTGATATATACATAGTAAGTACTGCAAGAATTCAAAGAAGGTTCACTGTACACTTAAAACTTTCAGGCAATGCTTTCCCTGTTGAAGTCAGGTGAACTTTGAAGGAAAACCTGGGCTTTCATAAGCCAGAGGAAGGGAATAGTAATCTAGAGAGGAAATGATTCAAACCAAAACTGTGGCAGCTGAAAACTGCAAAATATTTCCTCACTTTAGATGGTGGGTGAGGAAACAAGAAATGAGTAATTGTGAAGAGTCTTGAATACCAAGCTGTGTTTGGATTTCAATTATCAGTAAGGGGTCATTACCTCAGCTGCGAGTCAAGTGTTTAGTACAGTATTACACAAAATGTTAAGTGGTAATAATGGATAAGCTGACTCAAAGAAAAAAGTGGACAAGAGTTTGATGGTACCAATGGAACTGGAAAAGAAGAGATCATTAAGAATGTACCAGTCTTGGTGACATACTAGATATGTAAACAAAATGAAACAAAGGAGAAGAAAAAGTCAAGAAAAAGAAAAAGTCAACCTGTTTCCAAGGTTTCAAGTCTCAGTTACTAGAACTGAAAGATATAGAAAAGTCTTTCAGTTGTCTGAGAGAGAAATATAATACATTTTATTGAATTCAAGGTGATGCCAACACAATAATGTAGTAATATACACATGCCAGTTATGAATCAGTACCCAGAAAAGTTGGAACTGAAAACAAGAGACATGGAAGTCATTCCCTTAAGAAGAGACTATATAGGGGGAAGGAGACAACCATGCTTGACTAAACACTTACTTAAGGTCATTAAGTAAACAGTGATGAAAAAAAAAGAAAACAAGTGATGAAGCCGGGCGCAGTAGCTCCTGCCTTTGATCCAAACGCTGGGAGGCTGGGGCCAGGGATTGCTTTAAGTCAGCGGGTTCAAGACTACCCAGGGCAACATAGCAAGACCTGGCCTAAAAAAAAAAGCCTGGCGTGGTGGCACACACCTGTAATCCCAGCTACCTGGGAGGCTGAGGTTAAGGATCACTTGCGCCCACTGGTTCAGGACTACCCCAAGCAACATAGTGAGACCCAGTTTCAAAAAAAAAAAAAAAGAAAAGAAAACAAGTGATGAATGATACTATGTGGTTGCAAATGTAGAGGGAAATTCTACACCTGGAAGGAACCTAAATGTTAAATGTTATTAAATGTTTTTTTTAATAAGATGACTGTTTGTAGCCTGGCACGGTGGTGTGTGTCTGTAAGTGACAGCTTATGGAGTCGCAGCAGGGTCGGGGGATTGAGGTTCCAGTCCTGCCCGGGGCAACACAGTGAGATCTAGTCCCAAAAAATAGCTGGGCGTGGTGTTGCGTGCCTGTAATCCTAGCTACCTGGGAAGTTGATGCTGGGCATTGCTTGAGCACATGGTACCATGGGCAACGTGAGCCTGCGGTTCCACAGGCAAAAATAAAAACAAAATCTCAAAAAAAACAAAAAACAAAAAACAAATAAACAGCAATAAGGGTAAACATACAGGTTCCAGGGGGTAAAAAAAGCAAGACCTAGTCTCAGAAAAAAAAAATTACTGCTTGACAGTGATCTATAAAAATCATGTTTTATTACATCTAATTGACTGTCAATTGCAAACTGCTAGTTATGATTATGAAACATAATTTCAGACATATTAATATATGAAAAAAATAAACATCCATAGATGATGAACGTTTGTTTCCATCTTTATTTTGTCTTACAACCCAAGAGCTTCAAGTATAGCTGGTGCTGAAAATGTTCATTGAACAAATTATGGAAGTTATACCAAAACCTCTAATTCATAGTTGAACCACTACATCTACATTCTTACTACTCCAGTAGCTACTGTCATCTCTGAATGTCCAATGCCTGTACATAACATACTTGGTTAATGCTTTTTTAATAAGGTCATTAGGGCAGGTCCTAATCCAAAATCAGTGGTGTCCTTACAAGAAGAGGAAATTTCAATACAGATGTAATTGTACAAAGAAAAGACCTGTGAAGAGAGAGGGTTTAAAAAAAATGGTGATGAGCCAAAGAAAAAGGTCCCAGAAGAAATCAACCCTGCAGACACTTTCATCTTGGACTTTTAGCTTCCAAAAGCATGAGAAAGTAAATTGCTGTTATTGAATTCACTCATTCTGTGGTATTTGTATGGCAGCCCTAACAAATTGATACATACTTGACTGGGTACGGTGGTGCGTGCCTGTAAGTGGCAGCCTAAAAAGCCGCGGCGGGGACCCAGGGTTGCGGTTCAAGTCCGGCTCGGAGCAACTTATCGAGACCTAGTTCTAAAAAAATAGTTGGGCGTGGTGGCACACACCTGTAATCCCAGCTACCTGGGAAGCTGAGGCTGGGGATTGCTTGAGTCTGTGGTATCATGGGCAACGTGAGCCTGTGGTTCCACGGGCAAAAATAGTGAGACCTAGTCTCAAAAAAACAAAAAAGAAAACCTCTTATCTGGTCATAACTGCTATTTGAAACAGAATTCTTTTTCCATCTATGCATATCCCTCAGTTGACCCTTATCTATCACTTTCTCTATTCTTCTAATATCTCCAAATTTCATTATATTTTCCACTTCAAGGAATAGGATCACTTATTTAGCATAGAGTTGGAGTTAACCTCCACATTTCCAAACTTCAATATAACTATTAACAACATAGTTGTCTTTCTCCCCATAAGCAGCTTTGGGTGATCTCTGAAAATGTTTCACTACTCACATGACCTGGGAAACCCTACAAAATCATGCAAATCAAGAGGTTCAAATCTTCATGTTCACTTTAAGAACACTCATGAAACTGCCCAGGTCATCAAGGGTAAGTATAATAAAAGCACATATTTCTTAGTGTTAAAGGATGAAAAAACAAAGACTAATTCATTGACAATGAGAATCCTTAGTGCACAGATTGTAGTCTTGAAATACCATTCTTACTAAAAGGAACTAATGAGCTGGAGAAATAGTTAATTACAAGTTTGCAAAAGAAATGCAAAAATATACCTGGAACATCATGTTATACCAGGCATCAAGGAAAGTGTCAAAGACTACTATAGTCAATATCAAAAGCATTTAGGAGTCAACTTGAAGAGATCCTGCTTTCCTTAGATAGGATACATGGATCATCAATGAGCATAATAACCATAATGCATGAATGACTCTATGCCAATAAATTCAATAGTCTTGAAGAAATAGATAAATTCCTAGAACAATATCATTTACCAAGACTAAACCAGGAAGAAACAAGAGTTGGATAAATATATCACAATCATTAAAATTGAAACGGCAATCAAACACTCCCCAAACATAAAAGCCCAGGGTCAGATGGCATAGCACAAGAATTCTAGCAAACCTTTAAAGAAGAACTTACATCCACCTTGCTCAAATTATTTGTAAAAATCCAAATAAAATGAATGTTCCCTATACATGTTATTATTACTCTAATTTAAAAATCAGATAAAAGCAGCACATATTCTCTCTGTTGAGTTATTTAAGCTACTTTTCCCATCTCTTTGCCTTACTTTCCTCTCCCCTTCCCCTTCTCTCTCTTTCTTATATATACACACACACTCTTTCTTACATACACACATATAGACCGCTGAACAGCCTTACAGATTAGACGAATTGCTTTTGGAACATCAATAATTATTCTAATACTACTGTGAATAGAATAACTTAGATTTCTTTTTTTTTTTTTTTTTTTTGAGACTAGGTCTCACTATTTTTGCCCGTGGAACCGCAGGCTCTTATTGCTTGGGGTACCACAGACTCAAGCAATCCCCAGCCTCAGCTTCCCAGGTAGCTGGGATTACAGGCGCGCACCACCACGCCCAGCTATTTTTTGGAACTAGGTCTCACTACGGGCCCCAGGCGGGACTCGAACCGCGATCCCTAGCCCCGGTCACTTCATAGGCTAAAGCATACAGGCACAAGCCACCGTGCCCGGCCCTACCTTACATTTCTTTATTGCTTAAATGAAAGTAATCAAGTTCATTTATAAGTACTTACATACTAATATAATCAACAAATATTCATTGAATAGATAGCCTGCTTTTAAGAAGTTTATAAACCAGCATTATATGCAACCTAGTAGACTATAAATCAATATTTTTGACATCAATTTTGGGTGACATTTGAAATTATTTTCAGACAAATATTTTTCAACTACATATGTACATAATCACATATATAATAATTTATGTGAACCATAAATATTCTATGCAAACTATGATATTATAATAGAATCTAGGGATAATTTTAAGACCATATATTTAAGCTGGGCACAGTGGTGCATGCCTGTAAGCGCCAGCCTATGGAGTGCGGCTGGGACTAGGGATGGCGGTTGGAGTCTGCCAGGGGCAACACAGCGAGACCTAGTTCCAAAAAATAGCTGGGCATGGTAGTGCGTGTCTGTAATCCCAGCTACGTGGGAAGCTGAGGCTGGGGACTGCTTGAGTCTGTAGTACCCCAAACAATGTAAGCCTGCAGTTCCACAGGCAAAAATAACGAGACCTAGTCTCAAAAAAAAACATATATTTATGTTTTAATACCTTTATATTTAGATATAAATAAAGCAGAAGAAATATAAATCTATAAAGTCACAGATATAATTTGGTGTAGAACTGTAAATACTACAAAATCATGAGATTTTGGGGGGGGGGGTTTGTTTTTTTGAGACTAGGTCTTGCTATTTTTGCCCGTGGAACCGCAGGCTCACGTTGCCCGGGCGGGGTACCAAGACTCAAGCAATCCCCAGCCTCAACTTCCCAGGTAGCTGGGATTACAGGCACACACCACCACGCCCAGCTATTTTTTTGGAACTAGGTCTCGCTACGGGCCCCAGGCGGGGCTCGAACTGCGATCCCTAGCCCCGGCCGCTTCATAGGCTGAAGCTTACAAGCACGAGTCACCGTGCCCAGCTCAAAATCATGAGATTTTGAAGGAGTTTCTTCTAAATTATTTAAAATATAGAAATGATGCTGATCTTTACAGATAAAAAGAGTTCTTTAATGTGGCAAGATAATGTATTCATTGGTTCATGGTCCCCAAATCTCCAAGGAGTGTCACAAATCTACATCTCTCTCAGCCAGGATTTTGAATTTAAATTTAAATATATGATATATGACATAACTTAGCCCAAAATAGTTGGAGAATTATGAGCATCTATAATTTCCAATAATGAGTAACACTAATGGGTCAGGGTTTAAGTAGATTTGTAAAACCAATGTGATAACACAAATGTTGCTTTACTACTTTATCTTCAGCATCTTTCACAACTGAGTAGATTGTCACACTCTGTTACATGGCACACAGATCCACTGGCTACAGTTATCATAGTACTTGTCTATGAAACAGTCTTTGAAAAATGAAATTTTGGGCTATATATAAAGAAGGCAACTTGCCAGTAGAAACTATTAAAACCTAAAAGTCTCCCCCAAGGGAAATGATAAGAACTCCATTCTAAAAACATATAAGTCAAGATGGTAGGAAGTTTCAACTTGTAAAATTTACAATAAGTGCATCAAGATTTAAAATCCGATTTTTAAAAACATTTTTATTTATAGTAAAGAATGAAAGTCCTTACTAAGAAACAGGGTTAGACACAAAATAACCCCTTTGCTTCCCACTTGATGTTTTGCTCTTTCTCATCCATATTTTTTTAAAAGGTTGTCAAACAAACAAGAGCAGTGGGACACAAAATGTGTAGTATGTGGGGGGTTTTTTATCATCATTTTATTTTACAGTGGATTTGGGGTTTGTTTTTAATGAGGAGATAGCAAATATTGTCAATGGTAGTGCTCTGTCTCTAGGAACATGGATTTAAAAATCTAAATGAGATACCACATGTGCCCAATAATAGTAGCTACTACATATCACCTGAATGATTCTCATAAACTGGAGGAAGAATCTGGGTGTTTTGATGGCATGGAGAAAAATAACCCTTCCTGGATATGCAGTGAAGACAGGTTTGGAAATAACTCTATCTATAAAAAGTTACTTTCTATAATTGATGGAGTTAGTTTTCTGGAATAAGAGCTGAACTGAATAGAACAAAACTGTTACTGAATCCATAATCAATTAAGCAGGAAAAATGACCTCTAGGTGCTCCTTTTCTTCAAGGATTTCTTTCACAATCCGGAAAAAAGGACTAAGAGGAGGAAAGCATCTTCTTTCTTCAATAGTGGCACCCAGATACCAACCCAAGAATGTATGAGGTTTTTTTGTTTTTTTTTTTAAATTTTTTAAATTTCAAAACCCCTACCCAAAGTTATCTGGGCGTCCCATTGTGCTTACTTTTCAAATACTATAGTTTTTGTTCTTTATCCATTGTTCTTGGGAAAGATGAAACCATTGCATTATTCTAGGTATATATTAGGGCTGATTACAAGGGTGCAGTCAGAGAGTACTTAGTCCTATTTAAATAAATGAGGGTGGAGAAGAAAGGTGTCAAGTCACTTTTCAAAATAGACACTAGTGAAATGTAATTAGAATTTATCAGATACCTTACATGTCCCTCTCTGAAGACTCCCACAGAATATTGTGGATAAAAAGAAATCTACCAAAGCTATATCTAATTACATTAAATCCTAATTTGACTCCTAGGTTTTTCTCTGCTGGAAGCTTTCTATCTGTAGGCACAACTATTCCCAAATGAATTTCCCCTAGAGGCATCTGGAAAGTGTAAAACCTTTCTCTGGAGGCTCCTTTTCCAATTTTTTCCTCTTACCTGTTGTAAAATCCTCATTTCCTTCAAGCCATTTCACAGTGTAAGGTTTAATTACGTCCTGGGTTGCTTTTTTTCTGGTCCTTCCTTGGTGTTACTGATTTGATCAAAAGCCCCAAGTAGAGCTTTTACAGAATTCTGAGATCTAAGATATCCATATCAAATTCTGAATCATCATCCATATCAAAACCTTGTGTTCTTAATAAAGTTCTCTGCTTTCTCAGCACACTTATTTTACATTGAATTAATAAAGTTTTGGTAGTTGTTTAAATAGATTAAATGTCACATTTTAAATAAAAAGAGAAGGCTCTACCTAACTGACCTATTTTTCATCAGTGATTTAGAAAAAGGCAAGATTAGCATGGATATTGCATTTTCAAGGACCTCACCACTATTAAATAGACTGTTAAGTGCATTTTATGGCTGAAGAGTCTGTTCCCAGTTCAGTCTACAAGACGTGTTAAGTTCATCTCTACCTGCTACATTGAACATTCACTGACTAAAATACTTTCTGTGGTTGTAATACCTATGCTCTGTATCTTTTAAGTATATAACTCTAAATATTTTAGGACTAGTAAAACGTAGCTCAATAAAAGTCCCAAGAATATGTTTTGTCCCTCAAGAAAAATAATGTTCATATTTATTCAATGATATATACTGTGCTCCATTAGCACCTGAATATCGTAAGGTGACCAGATGTTGGAAAATAAGCTAGACCTCAGACTCAAGAAATAAAATCACAAGTCTTATTTAACACTCCCTCAAAAAAAAAAAAACAACAACAACAACCCAAAAAAAAGGCAACAAGAGTTGATTAAAATTCCATCCTCACATCAATTCAACTTGCTCTCAGAGGTTCAAGGTTCTGAAAAGTGTAGTTTATGGGCTTACGTTCTATAGAGTGAGTGATTATTTAACCATTCATTCTCACAGCAATTTGGGCAAATGGCATTTGGTCTTGTTTCTTAAGAAACTTTTTTCTGGCTCTTTACCTCATAGGTAATTTTTAAACAGAAAATAAAATGTCAATGAATGACTATGTAGTAATTCTTTGATTAGAAAATTAAAGGTGTTCTATATAAGTTCAGGCACTATTTTCCTGTATCTCCTTCTCATCAGAGTTTATAATCTATTGCATTGTGTTAGCAAACTCTAAAAGAAGTCTGCTAAAGGGCAGTTCTGATAAAAGGGCCACTTACCCACCTTTGCTTACTTGACCACAATTTTTAATTAATGGACTCAACATTTAATCCAGGATAGTAGTAATTAAAGAAACTCATCTATTCAGAACTTTATGTACCAAAAAAGATGCCCTGAGGTGGGGAGGAAAGAAAATTATCTGTTCTGAGGGTTCCTAGTAGTCTAGATATGTATCCTAAGCATTTAAGATTTTTAAGTTCCCCTAGTTTAACTTTCTGTGAGGAAATCCTACTAACCATACTATAGAAAATCTTTCTTGATTCCTTTTCCTGTCTGCCATAAAAACTAAAGTCTTTTACACTCGCCCAGTTAGCATTACTATAATTTTTCTTCTATATGCTCATACCACTTCACTAATAACTCCCTTATAGCATGTAATTCATTACTCCTGGTGTCGTAGTTAAAACATGTTTGCTCCCTAAGAGGAAAGTTCATGCATAATTCTTTTCCATGTTCTTTACAATTTCAGCACAATATACTCATAATAAACATTTGCTGAATCTATTTAAAATTCATTAGTCAATGAATTAATAATCAAGATTACATTAATTAACGATTAAGCAGGGGTGTTAGAATACATCCAAATTCCCAATGACACCAATAAGTATGAACATAATTGACAATACCTTTGATCTTAAAAATATATCACAATAGGAAAATCATCTAGATCCATTTGAAGATATTTTAAAGCAAGTATTTATGACTTACTGAGTTAGTTATTCCATGGATATATTCCAACTAGATTTCTTTTAAATTAAAAAAAAAATAGAGCACTGAGACTTGTTAAGCGAGATAATTCAAAATCAAATAATTCAAATCCCATTTTTACTTTTCTCAAAATGTGTGGCATTTTTTCTTTAGTCTTTTCCTTTGATTGGTTAAAAATGTAATCTTTATAGTTCTTACTAAAAGACCAGTAAAACTACAAGATTGTTTTCAAGTTCTCTTGATCAAAAAATCACTAGAAGACTGGGTGCGGTGGTACGTGCTTGTAAGCAACAGTTTATGGAGTCGTAGCTGGATCTGGGGATCGCGGTTCAAGTCCCTCCCGAGGCAGCACAGCGAAACCTAGTCCCAAAAAATAGCTGGGCATGGTGGCATGCGCCTGTAATCCTAGCTACCTGGGAAGCTGAGGCTGGGGATTTCTTGAGTCCGTGGTACCATCGGCAACGTGATCCTGTGGTTCTACAGGCAAAAATAGCAAGACCTAGTCTCAACCAAAAAAAAAAAAAAAAAAAATCACTGTAAGTTTGGGTTGCAAAAAGAATTCTATTGTGGAATTAAGAACAAAAGACTAAGAAAAAAAAAGAACAGAAGACTGGAAATCTGAAGACCTGGTTCTTACCCAGCTGCCATTAACTGACCTTATCCCCATGCTTTTACCTTCATGATGTTTCCTTACTTGAAAAATTACAATGTTTTATATTAGATAATCTCCAAGGTCCTACCCAATTCTTAAAATCCTAAAATTTAGTACGCGTGACATTGTATTTATTTTTTAATAAGTAGCCTCTTATTTGGAGTAGCAATATGTGCATATAGTTAATTAAATTGCCATAAACACATGACAAAATGCCCAACTTCACTTACTATTAAGGAAATACATATCAAAATCACAATGAGAGATGATATCATACCTATGAGAATGGTTTTTATCAAAAAGACTGGAACCAAGATTTATTGGCAGGGTACAGGAGAAAAAAAGAACTCTCCTTCGTGATTAGTGGGAATGAAAATTAGCACAACTCCTAAGGAAAATAGTGATTCCTTAAGAATCTAAAATGGAAATACTATATGCCCCAGCAATACCTCTCTTAGGTATCTACCCAAATATCATCAAAACACTAATTTGAAAAGATTTATGCACCCTTATGTTTGTATAGATTTATTCACAATGACTAAGACATGGAAAATACCTAATGAACAACCTAAATGAACACTGATGGATGACAGGATGAAGAAGTTGTGGTACAAGGTCAGGTATGGTGGTGCATGCCTGTAAACGGCAGCCTAGGAAGCTGCGGCTGGGGCCAGGGATTATGGTTCAAATCCTGCTGGGGGCACGTAGTAAGACCTAGTCCCCCCAAAAAATAGGTGGGTGGGCATGGTAGCTTGCACCTGTAATCCCAGTTACCTGGAAAGCTGAGGCTGGGGATTGCTTGAGTCTGTGGTACCCCGAGCAATGAGAGCCTGCAGTTCCACAGGCAAAAATAGTGAGACCTAGTCTCAAAAAAAAAAAAAAGGAAGTTGTGGTACATATACTCAACTACTGAAAAAGATGAAAATTTATCTTTTGTGAAAACATGAGTGGAACTGGAAGTGATTGTACTAAGTGAAAAAAGTGAAAGTGAAAGACAATCATTTCTCTCATATGTGGAATATAAATAACCAAAGTAAACATACTAACAAGTCAGAACTCTTAGTTCAGTGGAAAATGTAGTAGTTTCTAGAAGGGGAAGAGGGTGAGAGGGAAAGGTAGAGTGTCAAACTGTACTGGGAATGGGACTGGATTTGTTGGTAGGTGAAATGAGTTTTTTGTACACACAAAGAGAATAGGATATAATCCCAAGTTCACATAGTATCAAAAAATAATAAAAACTTTACTAAATTAAAAAAAGAGCAATCCGCCGGGCACAGTGGCTCGTGCCTGTAAGCTTCAGCCTATGAAGCGGCCAGGGCTAGGGATCGCGGTTCGAGTCCCGCCTGGGGCCCGTAGCGAGACCTAGTTCCAAAATAAAAATAGCTGGGCATGGTGGCACACGCCACCAGCTACCTGGGAAGTTGAGGCTGGGGATTGCTTAAGTCTGTGGTACCCCGGACAACGAGAGCCTGTGGTTCCATGGGCAAAAATAGCGAGACCTAGTCTCAAAAAAAAAAAAACACACAAATAAAAAAAAGAGCAATCCCACACTTGGACATCTTTGCAAAGAAGTTGAAATCCTCAATCCCTGAAATTATATGCTCTATGATGCTTTTTTTTTTTGCAGCACAATTTAACCATGGAAACAACCTAAGTGCCTACAAAGGATTAAATAAGGGGAAGACATCATATATCCATATAAGGAAATGTTGAAAATGTTGATGATGAAATGTTGCCACTTACAGCAAAATGGAAGGAATTATGTGCAGTAAAACAAGTCAGAATTATCAAGACAAATATTGAACATTTACACTGTAAATGATTCAACAAAGCAAAATACCTATGAAAACTAGTGGCTGTTAACAAATAAAGTAGGGTTTCTGAGTTTAAGATGGAGGCAAGAGGGAGAAAGAGTAAGAGATATAAGAAATATAAGTCATTGAAAATATTTTTGTATTGAAAAGTTAAAAATACATCTAAAACACTGAGCCATCAATCAGGCAATAAAACAAAAAACTAAGAAAACACAGTAATTAGAATGATACACGGTGACTCAGCAGGGGCCTCCGGTAGTGACTAGCTGAAAATTGTATTGGATGCCATACTGTCCTGGTGGGCTGGGTCTGAGAGAAAGACCTGCCAGAAGAAGTGAGAAGCAGGAAAGGACACATAAAAAATGAAATCAGGTTAAAATGGGGCAGAAGGGCCGGGCACGGTGGCTCGTGCTTGTAAGCTTCAGCCTATGAAGCGGCCGAGGCTAGGGATCGCGGTTCGAGTCCCGCCTGGGGCCTGTAGCGAGACCTAGTTCCAAAAAAAATAGCTGAGCATGGTGGCGTGCGCCTGTAATCCCAGCTACCTGGGAAGTTGAGACTGGGGATTGCTTGAGTCTGTGGTACCCCGGGCAACGAGAGCCTGCAGTTCCACAGGCAAAAATAGCGAGACCTAGTCTAAAAAAAAAAAAAAACTTCACCAAAGAGGAAATACAAATAGTCAACAGGCATATGAAAGAATGCTCCACATCACTAATCATCAGGGAAACGCAAAATTAAAACTACACTAAGATACCATCTTACACTAGTAAGAATGCCCATATTAAAAAAAAAAAAAAATGGGTAACAACAAGTGTTGGCCCAGATGCAGACAAAAAGGAACTCTCTCACACTGCTGACGGGAGTGCAAACTGGTCCAGCCACTATGGAAGACTGTATGGAGGATCCTCAAACAATTGAAAGTGGAACTACCATTCAACCCAGCAATCCCACTACTGGGAATCTACCAAAAGGACATGAAAAAAAGGACACCTGTACGCGCATGTTTAGTGCAGCTCTGTTTACAATTGCCAAGATATGGAAACAACCCAAATGCCCCAAAACTGATGAATGGTTGAAAAAAAAAAAGTGATATATGTACATAATGGAATGTTATGAATCAAAAAGGACAAACAAAGCCAGCCTGGTGGCTCGTGTCTGTAAACTTCAGCCTATAAAGCAGCTGGGACTAGGAATCATGGTTCGAGTCCCGCTCGGGGCAACACAGCGAGATAGTTCCAAAATATAGCTGGGCGTGTTGGTGCACGCCTGTAATCCCAGCTATCTGGGAAGCTGAGGCTGGGCATTGCTTGAGTCCGTGACCCTGAGCAACATGAGCCTGCGGTTCCATGGGCAAAAATAGTAAGATCTAGTCTCAAAAAAGAGGACAAACATATGTCATTTGCAGCAACATGGATGATGGAGCTAGAAGTTTATATTAGCAGAAATAAGCCAGAAAGAAAAAGAGAAATATGGGATGGTCTCACATGAAAGATATAGGGAAAAACAAACAAACAAATAAGAAAAATTAGAAACAACAGAACTGAACAATAGAGCCAGCGAGAAGGAGAGGGAAGGAAATGGGGAAGGTGGAGGGCACAAAAGATAAAGATGGTTAAGGAATATTAAGGAAATGCAAAAACCCTGGGGTACACAATAATGTAATATATATAAAATAAAATTAATAAGAAAAACAAACAAATAAATAAATAGATAGATAGATAGATAGATAAATAAATAAATAAATAAATAAATAAATAAATAAATAAATAAATAAATAAATAAATAAATAAATAAATAAATTTAAAAAATGTGGCTTCTTAGCTGGGCATGGTGGCGCGCACCTGCAGTCCAACCACTGGGAGCTAAGAGGCCTGGGGTTGCTTGAGTATCCACGCAGTTTCCACGTGGTGTTCATGCAGTGTCCATGTGGTATCCACACAGTGTTTATGCGGTGTCCATGTGGTGTCCATGAGGTTTTCCATGGATACCACATGGACACCACGTGGATACTGCATGTACACTGTGTGGACACCACGTGGACACTGCAGGGACATCACATGGAATCACGTGGACACCGCATAAACACCACATGGACACCATGCAGGTTTGAGACTGCCCTGGGCAACATAGGGAGACCTAGTCTCAAAAAAATAAATAACTAAAAATAAAATGCGACTTTGGCCACCCAGGTTCCCTCAGGTTTGTACCACCCACACCTAGCAGTTGCCAGTCAAAATGCAATTTAACCAGGAGTTTTATTTAACCAGGAGCTGGGTGTGGTGCGCCTATAATCCCAACTACCTGAGAGATTAAGGCTAGGGATCACTTGAGTGGATGACTACCTTGAGCCACATGGAGAGACCTAGTCTCTAACAAAAAAGGGGGGGGAGATTTTATTTACAAGGGAAACTGACAGGAAAAACAAAAGTTCTCAAAGCCACAAGTGGCCAGTTATCTTACCCCAGTCACTATTTTCAGTCCCAAAGGTCCCAAAGATCCATGTCCATGATGGTGCCCCTTTGCCCCTCCAAACCTGAAAGACAGGCACTCTGAAAAGTCCAGTCTTTCTCCTGCATCTTCTCTTTGCTTCTTCTCCAGTGTTCTGAGCTGCTCCGCTTCTCCAAGGTGCTCCAAACTTCTTCAACAAAATGCTGATCCCAAATCAGCTTTCCAAATCCCTGGTTATCTCCAGATACCAGCTCACTATGCCTACTTACTGCAGTGCCACACTCTACACCGGCCACTCTTCTGCGGGCCACCATGGCTCCTTGTCACCTCCAGCTCACTTTTCCAGGGAGCTTCTGCCCAGCCTGGTCACTTGGGCTACTCTTTATCCAGCTGCCATTCTCATGCCTCTCCTCTCCCCAAAAGTGTCTGTCTTCCTGTCCCTGCTCCTTTCCTTGTTATTACTTTTTTTTTCCTCCTAAAAGCCAAAGACTCAGGTTTTCCTCCACACACCCTCTAGATGATATATTTTCTCTTCCACGCCCAGAATTTGCAACAAAGTAAAAGTACCACTATCCTGTTTGAGCCTCTGTGTTTTTCAGACACAGCTAATAGCACCAATGCCTATATTTTAATATTGCCCATATTGGGGTCCCAGCTTCAAAAAGAAGAGCCAGAGAGAAGTGGGGGAGGACAGAGAGTGCAGGCAGTAGGAGGGCCCTGAGTGACAGGGCTGGGCAGAAGCCCCCTCGCCCTCCCCGCCGCCCTCCTGCCCCCCCCAAGAGTGAGCTGATGGTGGCGGTCTGTCATGGTGGGAGAGTGACCAGCAGAAGAGCAACTGGTGTGGAGTTGGATGCCAGAATGGCAGGCCAGAGGTGACCAGGGACTATTGAGGGCAGGCCTGGTGAATTTGACCAGACACTGCCAAAGACAGGCCTACTAAAGCAAGTACATAGAGCTGCAGCAAGGTGACATGGAAGCTTGCTGGAAAGCTGGTACCTGGGAAAGCCATGGATTTTGGAAAGCTGATTTTGCATCAGGATTTTTTGGAAAAGTTTGAAGAACCTTGGAGAAGCGGAGCAGCTCAGAATACCAGAGAGAAAAGAAGCAAAGAGAAGAAAGAAAAGAAAGATTGGATTTTGCAGAGTGCCTGCCTCAGGTTTGGAGGGGCAAAGAGGCACCTGCTTGGACATGTGTCTGGGACTGTCAGACTAAACGGTAATTGGTGTAAAATAACTGGCCACTTGTGGCATTAAGGACTTTTTGTTTGACTTTCTGTTTTCCTGGTTAATTTTCCTTGTTAATTTGCTTAATTGCATTTTACTGGCAACTGCTATTTGCTGTGGTAGGAACCTGAAAGAATGTGGGTAGGGCAACAGAAGCCACATTTTTTAAATGCCACTTTTTTTCCTTTGGCTTGCTGTTGGAGGCTTCTGCCCAATTTGACCCAATATCAAGAACAAAGCTGCCAGGCACAGTGGCATGCGCCTTTAATCCCAGTCTGAGAAGGGAGGCCAAGACTAGGAATCACTGGAGTCCACAAGTTCGAGACCAGCCCAGGGCAACACAGCGAGACCTAGTCTCAAAAAATAGTTGGGTGTGGTGGTACACGCTTATAATCCCAGCTACCTGGAAGGTTGAGGCTAGGGACTGCTTAAGTTTGTGGTACCCTGGGCAACATGAGCCTGTGGTTCCACAGGCAAAAATAGCAAGACCTAGTCTCAAAAATGAATGAATGAATGAATGAATGAATGAATGAATATATTGATGCAGTCAAGTGTAGTGGCACATGCCTATAATCCCAGCTACTTGGAAGGCCTAGTCTCAAAAATGAATGAATGAATGAATGAATGAATGAATGAATGAATGAATGAATGAATGAATGAATGAAAATATTGATGCAGTCAAGTGTAGTGGCGCATGCCTATAATCCCAGCTACTTGGAAGGCTGAGGCTAGGAATCACTTGAATCCGTTGGTTCGTGACTACCCTGGGCAACAGCATGTATGACCTAGTCTCTAAAAAATTTTTAAAATTAAAAATAAATAAATATTAATGCAATGATTGTCTTAGTACATACACATCCATGTACACATGTGAGTGTATCTATAGGAGGTGAGGATGGATCAAAAATGGTCCTGCTCTACTCAGGTCTCCAACAAACTACCACACAACAGCCAGACAAGAATGGCAGTCTGGTGGTCTAGTCAATGCCAGTGAAGGTAATCCCTCATAGAAGCAACAAGTATTGGTGTACTTTTTGTCTCCTTGCCAAAGTCACTGTTTTTAGAGCTATGTATTCCTCCTGGTATCCTATAACAGGCCCCTGAATTTTTGCCAAAAGCTATAATTGCCATATCTTTTACCCAGGCATCAATCTTATCCTAAGCTTTTTGATTAGCAATCTTACTGCTGCCTCTCACCAGGAGCCTGCCTCCTGATTAAGAGAGGTAACAAACAGGCAAATGCCGATGAAAAGAATGCCTAGCTTCCTTTACACTATATCCCTAATAACATGCTTGCTTTCACTTCTCCACTCCAGCTCTCACCCTCCTCTATGCTCCCAAGAGCACATCTTCTGGCTGCAACCTCTCAGTTTTCACTTAAGAGTTTGGAGTGGTATGGACTCTCTCCACAACTACCCTAAGGCATCCTTTACCGGGAGGGCTACTGAGGACAAGTCATACCTATCTTACAGAACTACCACTATACCATGGCCCTCTCTCCCAGATGAAAGACGTTCAGGCACATGGTCTCAGGTTCAACACTTTGGCTCAACCTCTTCAGCTTTCATTAATAATCAACTGAGTCCATGTACAAAACAAACGAGATAGGAAAATCAGATAATTTTCTACAATCCCTTGCAGTTAGAAGTGGTTATTGTATCCAAATTCTGGTCAATGATAACTAGATATCAGCTGGAAGGGAATCTGTGAAAGTTTTTGTTGCCAAACAAAAAGGGCAGTGTGTTCTTCCCCCTTCTTTCTGTGTTAAATATAAACATAGGACCTGGAGTTTTATTAGTCATCTTGCCACCAAGGGCAACTCATACACTGAGATGTATACCAAAATGTACAAATTTGCTATTGCCAAATTACAGCAAATTTAGTGAGTGGCAAAAAAAATGTATTTTATATTATGTATATATATATATGATGTATATATATATATATATAAATTACAGTTCTGGAGGTCAGAACTTTTCCGGTTTTAAAAGGCTTCCTGCATTCCTTGGTTCATGGCCCTTTACTCTGTCTTCAAAATCAGCAATATAATACCTTCAAGTTTCTGTCTCTCTAACCTCTGCTTCTATCAACACCTCTCCTTCAGTTCTCCTACCTTCTTCTTATAAGGTCGCTGGTGATTATATTGGACTCACCTGGATAAGCCAGAATACTCTCCCCATCTCAAGATTCTCAAGTAAATCACAACTACAAAGTCCCCTTTGCCATCAAAGATAATGTATTCTTAGATTCTGGATATTAGAATTTAAACACCTTGGGGCGAAAGATGTTATTTTAATCAACTTTGAGTCACTACATCGTGACTCAAAACTCAGAAGCTGAGGATGGTGAAACATAAAGAAGAGTTCAGATTCTTGATGACATTACAGAATCATAGTACCAGCCTTGGACTATCACAAAATAATTTAATGTCTTCATTGCTTAAGTCACTACTACTCAGGTTTTTATTTACTTGTAGGTAAACACGCTATAATTAGAACATTGTTTTCCAGCCAGGCGCGGTGGTGCGTGCCTGTAAACTTCAGCCTACGAGGTGGCTGGGGCTAGGGATTACGATTCAAGTCCTGCTCGGGGCAACACAGCGAGACCTAATCCCAAAGAATAGCTGGGCGTGGTGGCGCGCACCTATAATCCCAGCTACCTGGGAAGCTGAGGCTGGGGATTGCTTGAGTCCATGTTACCCCAGGTGACGTGAGTCTGTGGTTCCATGGGCAAAAATAGTGAGACCTAGTCTCAAAACAAAAACAAAAACAAATTGTTTTCATTGTGCAAGAGATTTAAGATGCTATATTAAATGAGATTGTGTTCGGGCCCATAAACCATTTTTTTCCCTTCCTACATGCTGTCTCTTTTCTACCCCCATCTGACATTCACCAATCCCTAATCCACTCTTGTTCACCTGACTGACTCATACTTCATTTTTCATTTCATTTTTTTTTCTTTGAGACTAGGTCTCGCTATTTTTGCCAGTGGAACCCCAGGCTCACGTTGCCCGGGGTACCACAGACTCAAGCAATCCCCAGCTTCAGATTCCCAGGTAGCTGGGATGACAGGCGCGTGCCACCACGCCCAGCTATTTTTCTGGGACTAGGTCTCACTACGTACCCCAGGCGGGACTCGAACTGCGATCCCTGGCCCCAGCTTCCTAGGCTTCCTTGGCTGCCACCTACAGGCATGCGCCACCATGCCCAGCCCCTCATTTTTCATTTCTTTTTAGATGTCCATCCCTGCTGGCCCAGAAATCTTCCCCCTCTACTTCTGCTCATCAAAGTTCTGGTAAGGTACCATTCCTTGGTGTTTCCATGGCAGCCTGATCCTCCAGAACATGTTGTCCTCTTTCTATCTATATAAGCACCCCAAAGACAGAAACTTGGATACCGGCTATCATCAGAAATCAGTTTCCCTACATCCCTACATGTATGTGTTTTTCTTTCTCTTGGCTATATTCCTGGGCAGATTCTTCCCACATGGAACAAGATGGCCACCAGTGGCTTTAGCTTCTTGTTTACCTTTTACCAACTTGGCAACCCTGATGGAAAAAAGAATATCTCTCGCACATTAGGTCCAGAAAAAGACCTGGCCTGATTCTCCATGGCCTAAATAGGGCCAGGCCTGGGCTATATACCAATTCGTGGAGCAGATACAAGGGGTCACTTCCAACACAGTCACAGGATAGAGAATGAGAAAGGGTAGGTTTTACAAAGGAAAACTGCCATATTGCATGTAGAAAATGAGCAAATAGATAATGTATGTGCAAAACAACTAAAAGACCACCAGAGGATGTTGTACATGGAATATTTATTCACTCAAAAAACACTGAGCACTTACTAAATACTGAGCATGAGAACAAAAGAGATATGGCTCTTATTCCCAAGGTACTTGATATTGGGAGGGCATTTATAAGTATTATATAATTTAATCTTTTTAACAACTATCCAAGGTCAATATTATATTTCCCCAACCTAACAGATTAAAAAAAGTAAAGTGGCCTATAGGATAGACTATTTTAAGTACCTTCTCAAAGGCATATGACAATAAGTGGCAGAGATAGAAGTCAAGATTCATAGGGGAGGTGTAGCCCTAATCTAATACATACCCCATAAATGTGGATGAGAGATGAGTGAAATATAGACAGGGCTAGTGGCCAACAAGGTCAAGATGATTTGTGGGGGATGCAGAGGACCCAGTAAGATACTCCAGTCAGTTGAAATGAATATCGAGGGCAGGTAAAGAAATACATATGTGGGGCCCAGCATGGTGGTACATGCCTGTAAACGGCAGTCTAGGAAGCCGCGACCGGAACCAGGAATCGCGGTTTGAATCCTGCTAGGGGCAATGTAGCCAGACCTAGTTCCAAAAAAATAGCTGGGCATGGGTGGCACGCACTTGTAATCCCAGCTATCTGGGAAGCTGAGGCTGGTGATCGCTTGAGTCCATGGTACCTTGGTCAAAGTGAGCCTGAGATTCTATGGGCAAAAATAGCAAGACCTAGTCTCAAAAAAAAAAAAAAAAAAGAAAGAAAAGAAATACATATGTGGATATACATATATAAAAATATAAAAGAGGATCAAGTCCTGTGTTTTATAGGCATGAGCCTATAAGGGTATATTGGCAAACAAATATACATATTACTTTGGCATAAGTTAACCTGCATTTTTTTTCTTTTTGATCTTTTCTCACACCTATAGTCATTGAAGTATAGGATCCCAGAGCTGGAAGATGGGTTAGAAAGCAGCTTGTCAAAACCTCTTTAGAATTCAGATAACAGCCAACATCTTCCTGTCTCTTAAGACCTAGTAGAATCAACTCAAACGTCCACTCTACCTCCCATGGAAATTCTTTTTTTTTTTTTGAGACTAAGTCTCACTATTTTTGCCTGTGGAACTGCAGGCTCTCGTTGCCCGGGGCACCACAGACTCAAGCAATCCCCACCCTCAGCTTCCCAGGTAGCTGGGATTACAGGCACACGCCACCACGCCCAGCTATTTTTTTTGGAACTAGGTCTCATTACTGGCCCCAGGTGGGACTCAAACCGCGATCCCTAGCCCCGACCGCTTCATAGGCTGAAGCTTACAGGCACAAGCCACCGTGCCCGGCCCTCCCATGGAAATTCTATTGCCTGTCCCATCATCTCTGAAAGATTTACTGGTTTATTCTCATAATAGCTACCTCTGCCTCCAACTAGTGTCTTTCAATTTCTTGGTTTCTACTCTACCTTTATCTCAATCTTATGTTAATTCAAACATGTAATCAACCCACTCACATAACATAAATTTATGTCAATATCCTGTAACTCTACATTTATCTTATTTTTATTGCAAGAGCATTGGTTTATAACATTGCGTATGAGTCAAAGGTAAAGGATCCCATCTCACTTTACACTGAGGAGAAAAATTGGGCTTAAAGAAGTTAAAAGACTTGCCCCAAATCATTCAATTGAAAAGAGTCAGATTTTACTTCATCATTTTGTGTAGGACAGAATGGGCTCAGAGAATTTGAGTGGCTGTATTCATTCGTTGGAAATTAAGTTCAAGTCTTAGGCCAGTCATGGTGGCATATGCCTATAAGTGGCAGCCTAGGAAGCCACAGTGAGGGCCAGGAATTGTGGTTCGAGTCCGCAGGGGGCACACAGCGAGATCTCGTTTCAAAAAAATATAGCTGGGCGTGGTGGTGCGTGCCTGTAATCTCAGCTACCTGGGAAGCTGAGACTGGGGATTGCTTGAACATGAGCCTGCAGTTCCACAGGCAAAAAAATAGCGAGACCTAGTCTCAAAAAAAAAAATAGTTCAAGTCTTAGGTTTTTTCCTCAGTCTTCAATTCTTGTTACCTACCCATCTTCATCTGTTAAAGTTACTATAACAAATATTACAAACTGGGTAACTTAAACAATAGAAACTGACTTTCTCAGCACTGGAAGCTGGAAGTTTATAACCTTTGTGTGGCTTGTAGATGACTAACTTTTCTCTTTGTCTCCTAATGACCTCAGTATATGGGGGTGGGAGTGCAGTGTACCTCTATGGTCTCCTCTTTTCATATGGCTCTGTCCTATTCTAATGATCTCATTTAACTTTATCTCTTAACTACCCTTTTTCAAGTAGAGTCATATGGCAGGAAGGGATCTGGGACTTCAACATATGAATTTTGGGGTGGGGGAGAAATACAACACAATTCAGTAAACAAAATCCTAGTATAAATGTTAGGGAGAAAACAATGCATCGTGTCAGAAAACATTTTCTTCTTTCCTAACTTTTAATTAAGTATCAGTTGTGAAAATAATGAATTATAGATAAACTCTTAAGTTTCCATTCATGTATCAAAAGGATTCATAAGTTACCTAACAATTCTTGAGTGCCTAGTATGTGCCAGCACTGTTGCGTCTTAACTAACTTCATCCTCACAACCAGCAAGGTGTATAAGGTAGATGATATTTCAATTCCTACCTTACCGATGAAGAAATGGAACCTGTCCAATATCACACAATTAGTATGGGGTAAGATCAAAAATCATCCTCAATAACCAGCCTCCTGGGCCTGTGATATTAATGACAACTTTATACTGCTTATACATATGACAGTTATTTCCAATTTTCCATGGTAAATAAGCATGGTTATACAAAGGCAATTGGAAAATAGTATATATGAATTATTTTTTACAGCTTATTCATGTAAACTGCATTTTGAATTAAAAAGCAAAAATAGAAGCAACTGAAAAGTGTAGCTGAATTAAGTCAGCAAGCAGAAATAAAGCATTCTTCTGAAAAATACTGGGTGTTCCAGTCATCGACTTATGTCATATATAATGGGAATACTGAAATTGTCAAGGAGTATAATAAATATTGCTCATATTTATTAGTAGAATTAGAGTCCTAAATATACCCTAACAACTTTAATTTCTTTTGTAAATATCAAATATAAATGGGAGCAGAAGTCTATCCCTCTACCCCAACGAGGACAATGACCAAATTGTACAGTTTATCTGTGACAGGGCCTCTCTTCTGGTCCTTAAAATGGACTCTGGAAAGGCCGGGCACGGTGGCTCGTGCTTGTAAGCTTCAGCCTATGAAGCAGTCGGGGCTAGGCATCGCGGTTCGAGTCCCGCCTGGGGCCCGTAGCAAGACCTAGTTCCAAAAACATAGCTGGGCGTGGTGGTGCGCGCCTGTAATCCCAGCTACCTGGGAAGCTGAGGCTAGGGATCGCTTGAGTCTGTGGTACCCCGGGCAACGAGAGCCTGCGGTTCCACGGGCAAAAATAGCGAGACCTAGTCTAAAAAAAAAAAAAAAAAAAAAAAAAAAAATTTGGACTCTGGAAAGAGAAACAAACTGAGCCAAATATGTTTTGTTTGGTTGGTTCATTTAAGTTTTGATACTCAAAGGCCACGCCTTTTTTTGTTTGTTTTGTTTTTTGAGACTAGGTCTCGCTATTTTTGCCCATGGAACTGCAGACTCACATTGCCTGGGTACCACAGACTCAAGCAATTCCTAGCCTCAGCTTCCCAGGTAGCTGGGATTATAGGCATGTGCCACCACGCCCAGCTATTTTTTGGGACTAGGTTTCACTGTATTGCCCCGAGCAGGACTTGAATAGCTATCCCTAGCCCCAGTCACCTTATAGGCTGAAGTTTACAGGCACGCTCCACTGTGCCTGGCTCAGGCCCTGCTTTTAACTTTTGTCTCTTATGGTCTCTCTTTTCTGGGGTAGTGAATGACAAGTCCTAGTTTGTGTTGAAGAAAGGGATGAAGCAAAATAGAAAAGATTGCATCACAAGAGCCCAAAATAGTACACAGGAAGTATAATTCTTACTTTTAAATCTCCAAATCCACCCAAAGGACATTTTTCCCAAGTCTGAGAACTTACCATTTGGGGCAGATCCCAGAAATCCTGATCAGCTTCTTCTTTCTTGTTGTGCCTCAGCTTCATGTCCCCACAAAGGCCAGGAATCTATATAGTTCCTTGTTTCAAAATCAGCTACTAATGAGATACACATTTTTAAAAGAGCTTAGGCAAAGAACCCAGTTGTTTAAAAAAAAAACAAAAACAAAAACTCTCTTTACCAAAGTATTCCTTTTGCATTGAACTTTAAAATGTCTGTTTTAAAACTCAAAACAAAGCACTCTTTTTCCTTTTGAGTATTTATGACAAATTATACTTAAAATGTATTGTATTTTGTAATAATGGTACTACATTGTGGGTTTTTTGTCAGAATTAAATGAGCTAATGTATATAAATTACCCAACAATAAGCGAAGTGTTTTCTGAACAAGCACTGTTTTAGATACTATACATGTATAACAACTTTAGGAGAAAAGTACTATTATTATCTTTTTTCTCACAAATGAGAACACTAAGTAACAGCAAGGTTAAGAATATTGCAGTACTGCTTTTTTTTTTTTTTGTTCACCATACCCCAAGGTTCCTTCACTATGCTTCTTCAAAAAGAAATAGAGGCATTGTAGGAAATGCCAAGAAAATAATAATCAATTAGCATTTTAAAATATTGTCACAATACTCTACTTTGAAATGCACCAGCAAATTGTAGTGGAATAATACACTTGCTGCAGCGTTTGCAAGTGTTTGTTGTTGTACAGATGTTTCAACTTTTATGTATGAACATTTCCATAATAAAACGTTGGACCTTCTCTACCAAATATTTTGGCAACACATTTATACGCTAAGAGAATTCATTCACAGGCCTTAAAAAAATTCTACCCAGCTAGGCATGGTGGCGCATGCCTGTAAGCAGGGACCAGGGATCACGGTTCGAGTCCTGACAGGGCAATGTAGCAAGACCTAGTTCCAAAAAAATAGCTGGGCGTGGTGGTGCACGCCTGTAATCCCAGCTACCTGGGAAGCTGAGGCTGAGGATTGCTTGAGTCTAGTACCCTGGGGCAACATGAGCCTGTTGGTTCCATGGGCAAAAATAGCGAGACCTACTCTCAAAAAAAAAAAAAAAAGGCTAAATTACTATATTTAGCACAAAAAATGAGTCAGTAGGAAGCCTCACACTGGTAATAAAAAAATCAGTGTTTTTTAAGGAGAAGATATAGAAGCTGAATTAAAGATATCTGTGAATTTTTATTATCTTTCCAGGATTATTTGATTACATATTACATGCTCATTTAATCATCTCACCAGTTCTATATAGGTAGATACTATTACTTCTCCAGATAAGTAACTAAGGCAGAGTTTAAAGTGCACAAGGTAATAGAGCTGGTAAAAGATGGTGCCAGAATGTGAAATTAGGCAATCTCATTTTCTCTCCTGTGCTCTAACTACTCACGTATTATGTCCCTTCTTAAGGTTTTAAGTTGCTAATTCTTAACAATTCTCTTAATCATCTAAATTTATCATGAAATGAGAAAAAGTCATAGGAGGCAGAGAAAAGAATACTAGTTTTATTTCTAATGAAAGCTAAATGAGATGGTGTGCAAACAAGTGGTCTTGCTGAACTAGTCAAACTTACCTACCCCATCTTAGTAGCATTATAAACAGCTGCAGACTTCAATCACAAATACAGAGCATATTTTGTTAAGGCTATGGTATGGCAGAGACTGAAAACCAGAATTCATCCTCTGTGAGCAGGAAAAGCAAAAAGGGTGCAAGTGTGGCTAATTCAAATGCCCAGTTCCTTCAAAACTTCCAGAGAAGTCATCCTCCTTCCCTAGGGAGGTAAGAGTAAGAGGAAAAGTATCAAATGTCCTCTAATGAAAATTCTTCCTCATGGAAACTATTGAGCAGTAAATAAGTATTTAATCTAGCTCTTAGTTATTAAATGTAACCACATATGAAGAAAAATACTGCACACATACACAAGCACACAGCAACCAGAAGGCTTCTCAAAATGCATATGTAATATTTGAAACTGAAGTACCTCCTTTTATATCCCAGAGGATAGAAATCTAAAAAGAACTCTTCTGAAAGCACTATCTAATTGAGATAATCCACTTAAAGTAGAACCACAGTTCTTGGCATGTGGTAAGGGTCAATTAACCTTCTTAACTCCTGTCTTTATTATCATTGTTGTGGCTGTTATTCTATACCCAGCTACAATTCACTTTCTGAGCAAAAACACAGAAAAAAAAAACCACCATTAAATAGATTCCTGACCAACTCTTGTCTAGAGTATAGAAACATTTTCATTTTATAGCATAGTGAATTTTGCAAAGCACTTTGACATATAATATCTCATTTGATTTCTAGGACAACCCTGGTAAATCAGATATTACAGTAGAAATTGCATCTTGTGTGCAAGTTAGATTCTATGTAACATATAAGATAAAAAATTACTCACAAAAAATCCTTTAAATTTGCCCTTAAAAGATAAGATAGAAGCAAATCATCTCCTCATTGAATTAAAAGCCAACTTTTCCTCCATTTTTGGAACAAGAGGATACCTGTTTGGTTTAACTCTAGAGATAAAGTAGCCAGCTTGTTGTTTAGGAGTTATGTTGTAACAAAAAATAAGGGTCATCTACTTAAAAATACCAAATCCCACCCCATTTTCTGCAGTATGATTCTTATACTGTAAGTGGAATAAGGAAACTGAGACTAACTATGGAAAAAGCACCTTCACACTACCCTTTATATTTCCCTATGTCTCATGACCATGTAATGGAATGGAATTTAAGGCAGTGTCAAATTTCAATAGTCTTTCACTCTCTTGATTCTCTTTCATACTTTTAAAGTGATGTTTGGGCCGGGCACGGTGGCTCGTGCCTGTAAGCTTCAGCCTATGAAGCAGCAGGAGCTAGGGATCACGGTTCGAATGCCGCCTGGGGCCGATAGCGAGACGTAGTTCCAAAAAAATAGCTGGGCGTGGTGATGTGCGTCTGTAATCCCAGCTACCTGGGAAGCTGAGGCTGGGGGATTGCTTGAGTCTATGGTACCTCGGGCAACAAGAGCCTGAGGTTCCACGGGCAAAAATAGCGAGACCTAGTCCCCAAAATAAATAAATAAACAAATAAATAAATAAAGTGATGTTTGGTTTACTTTGGGTAATCTAAACAGACATATAATGTTGTCATTAAATTTTTACAATCAGGTTCGAGAGATTTAGCCAACACCACCAAGCAACAAACCTTAATAAGCAGACTTTAAGTCCACCCTATATTCACTATATTTCAACTCTTCCCACTAACCAGATAATATAACTGAGATGGTCTTTATGAGCTAAAAATTAGTTACTTGTCTAATCAACCCAATCTAGGCAGGAAGTGATTTTTAGTGAATCCTCAATGATATCTAGAAAAATGTTGAAATAAGTCCACATAGACCAGAGCTCAGCAAAGACATAAGCCACATGTCCTTGTTCCTGTGAAAGTGCTATCATATCTTTAATGACTATTGTCAAGACCTCTCATCCACAAGACTGAAAAATACCCTAAAAGTAAAGAAGTGATTTACCAAGTGGCACTATAGACTAAATTGTCTCACATTTGTTAAGTTGTGAGAACACAAAAATGATAACTACTTCAAACAGATAGAAGGGGCAGTGGTCTCAGCAACTTCATTTTTAAATATAAAACGTGACAACAATTGGTTTATATCATAGAAAAAATAAAGGTAGCTTCATGAAAATATGACCACTATAAAAATCAGCAAAACTGTAGAGCAATTTTGAGTACTTCAAATACATTATCATAGTAAATCTTTCATGAGCCCCATTTTATAGATGAGAAAAGTGAGATCAAAAAGACTTTACTCGAGATCACTTTTATGAAACAGCAAAGCTAGAATCTGACCTGAGGACTATCAGATCTGAAGTCCAAGAATATCATTTTGCCTCTCAAATAATAAACCTTCCTATAGTCATCTCTTATCTGATAAGTTTTTAGCTCTTGTAATAAAATTTTTCTCATACATCATCTAACTTATATAAGAATAGTTTAAAGCAACAGATAACTGTAACCCAGACAGTATGTGTGTTGAACATATTGTACAGGAATTATGGTTCTCAAAGCGGGAGAGAAGTCTATCACTGGTGGGGCTTCCTCAGGTTATTCATGGGGTCCCACAGGTAGTAGTACATAGAAGGGGTGATCTGATCAGACATGCTATACAATATATAGTACCAATATCAGAGCAAATAGCTGTCAAACTGCTAAGTGTTTGAATGACAGATATCTTAAATCAAGACAAAAGTGAAAGCAAGTCTTAAAAATCTGGGCTGGGCATGGTGGCGTGTGCTTTTAATCACAGCCTATGGAGAGAGGCCGGGACTAGGAATTGCCTGAGTCCATGGGTTCGAGACTTGCCCAGGGCAACATAGCAAGACCTAGCAAAAAAATAGCTGGGCGTGATAGCACACGCCTATAATCCCAGCTACCTAGGAAACTGAGGCTGGGGATCACTTGAGTTTGTGGTACCCTGGGCAACATGAACTTGTGGATCCCCAGGGAAAGTAGCAAGACCTAGGCTCAAAAAAATAAAGGCTTAAAAATCTCTAAATTTAGCTGGGAGTGGTGGTGCATGCTTGTAATCCCAGTTATCTGGGAGGCTGAGTCTGGGAATCACTTGAGTCCACTGGATCAGGACTACCCCAGGCAATATAGCGAGACCTAGTCTCAAAAAAAAAAAAAACCTAAAATTTTTAGGCAATTACTCAAAAGATCTGCTGGCTAAACTTCTGAAATAATCATTATAATATTATAATTCATCTCTTTCTGTCTTTGAGGTAAATTATCAGTGATGGTTTAGGTGGGTAAACACAGAGTTCATCAGATGCTACCAAGTTCAATGTCAGTTGTAGAACTAGGAATTAGTCTTGTTTTTTAATCCAATCCATTAACTTTTGTACTTGATTCCCTCTAGCAACAAGAGCAACTTTATCATAAAGTCATAATTCCTGATGCATGTGGAAAGATGATGCTGTTGAAGTACCATCGATAAAGTGGATGCTTCACAGTGGTTTTGATTAATTTGTGCTGATCTTGATACCACCTTGCTCCTGCAACCAACATTTACATTGCAAGATGGTAGAATTTGAGAGATGGCTTACTGGTATAATCTATAACACTGGCAAAGAAGAAAGTTAACTAAGCTATATAAAAACTAAATCAATAGGGATCATACAAACTAGATATAAATTTCCACCCAAAATTGCACTAAATATGTAACACTAATAAACTTATTATTTTGGTCTCAATTGTAAGACAACTGTCAGATAATCTAGAGATTTCTTTTTTCATCTCTGTATTAAGTAATAGAATCTACAAGAACATCTGAGTCCCTAAATTCATGTGGTAAATAGTCTGTATAAACTGATGGTTAAGATATCTTTTGTACCAGTGACTACAGTAATGAAAATTACATGACTTAAGTTTTTTTTTTTTTTAAATGTTTTATTTCTGGCAAAGCTTGATTCCTGACTTGATGATTTCTAACAGCCGTCCCACAAGACTTTTACCACCAATACAGGAAGCAATAATTAACTAGCACTCTCTGGTTCTCCACAGAGTAGGCCAATGGACTTGGTTTTTTTTGGTTGTTGTTGTTTTGAGACTAGGTCTTGCTATTTTTGCCTGTGGAACCGCAGGCTCTCGTTGCCCGGGGTACCACAGACTCAAGCAATCCCCAGCCTCAGCTTCCCAGGTAGCTGAGATTACAGGCGCACACCACCACACCCAGCTATTTTTTTGGAACTAGGTCTCACAACGGGCACCAGGCGGGACTCGAACCGCGATCCCTAGGCCCAGCCGCTTCATAGGCTGAAGTTTACAAGCACGAGCCACGGTGCCCGGCCTAGGACTTGTAACAGTAAATACAGAATCTGATGTTTTCTCAGTTTTTGCTTTTGCTCAGATTTCCCCACAACAGTAGATATAATGCAGAAACCCAACCAATACATATTATGATCACCTTTAATATTAAAATCAAAGTAAATGACTCTCGGCCGGGCGTTATGGCGCATGCCTGTAAGCAGCATCCTAGGAAGCGATGGCCGGGGCCAGGGTTGGCGGTTCAAGTCCCACTCAGGGCAACGTAGCGAGACCTAGTTCCAAAAAAATAGCTGGGCATAGTAGCATGCACCTGTAATCCCAGCTACCTAGGAAGCTGAGGCTGGGGATTGCTTGAATCTGTGGTACCCCAGGCAACATGAGCCTGTGGTTCCATAGGCAAAAAAAGCGAGACCTAGTCTAAAAAAAAAAAAAGTAAATGACTCTCAGATTCTCCATGGTTTACTAAAGAAATGAAAGGGTACTATAAAAGAAAGACTAACAGACAAAGAAAGCCCTGAGAGCAGGGTTTTTTGTGAGGGAATGACACCTCTTCTACCAGAATTGCAGCAGAGACTGGCTGAAAGGTACTCCACAGATTGGTTTTTCCCAATAGGTGAGAGATGGAATCTGACTGTTGGTTAACAGGTTAAGAGGGGTTTTCAACTAATTCCATAATCGCAGAGAAAACATTGTAGAAAATCCAATTATATCATGAACACTGACTTGTCTTATACTTTTTAGATCTCTAATAAATGCTTTTTAAATTCCTTCATTTGAAAAATTAACATGGTGTTTATAAAAGCATTTATTATACAGATAGCGCACTGAAGAAGAGGAATGGAAAGAAAACAGTTTCCCAAACTCTCGAAAAAGACCTGATTTGATTAATTAACAGTCTTCAAGATTCCTCATCTCCACTCCCATGGCCCTAGTTTGTCATTTATTGGACAAACACTTTTGATCGTTCTCTTTGTGCTCGGGAATGATAGATCATCAGGAACTCAATAAAGGCATCTTTTCGAGGGCTAGTTGGTCAAGTGGGCTCCAAAAAGGCACCACTCACCTGGGTGGGAGACTCCGGAAACTTCCCAAAGAGGTGTGGCCTTCCAGGTGGTGCTTTAGAGCAAAGAGCAAACGCAGGACTTGGGATTGCTCCGAGCAAAGCTCCCTGACATTCCTGACACATACAGAAAATCTTTTGGTGAGAACAGTCTCGCTCACCATCTGTTTAGAGGAGAGAGTGGTTGGGATGGACAAAGAAAAAACCAAAGTTCCCGCCATCAATGAGACCAGCACTGCAGCAAGGCAGCGGGATCCCGGGAAGGGGCGTTCCAAAGGCTCAGTCCGATGAAGCCCGGGCGTGTGGGGCCTGGATGGTCGAGAGGACCTGGCAGCGTGTGAGCCTCTGTGCAAAGAGGCCTTTGGGGGGCACTCCTAGCTCTTCCTCACCTTGGCCTAGTCGCCATAGTCCTCACGACCTTCTTTAAGATTCGTCAGGCCTATGGCCTAACTAGAGTGTAATAAATTTTGTTCTGGTTCCCAGAGATCACGTGTTGGCATGTCTCAGTCTCCCAGATTCTCCCGGCCAGGATTTGTTTCCCACGGCGAGCATGCCGAGCGCGAGCAAGCGGACACAATGAGAGCAGGCCCCGGCGAGTCCCCACTGGGCGCCAGGTTGCGCCCCACCCCCTCAGCGGGTACCTTTTAGTGGATGGGTTTCCTCTTTGATTCAAATTCCCATCCGCTTCCCTCCATCAGTCCCAGATAGCTGGAGTCCCACTGAGGGGTGGAGGGGGAGAAAGGCTGGCTGGTGACCCTGGAGGGGCGGGGAATGGGGGTGCCCATGGAGTGACCCACACCCCAGCGCTGTGGCAGGACTGCTGACCCGCTAAGTGAGGTCATCTCTGCGTGGAGTCCCCGCCTTCCTTCTTCCTCACTCAGGTGCCGCAGCTAGAAATCGGGCCGTCGGTTGGAGTAAAACTGCGCAGCGCCAGAGTGTAGGGGTGAGCTAGCGCCCCAGATGGCGCAAGGTCTAGGTCTTAGGCTTTCCGGGGCTGAGTCTCGCGGGTCCCGGCGCTTCTCCTTTTTCTTCTCTACTCTTTCCAACCTCCCTTGTCCCACTGTTCGATTTTTCCCTTTTCTCAAGCGGGTCATCAACTCTGGGTTTTTCCTCCTGCGTTGTTTCTGTAACTTAGGCTGAGCACCTGAGTGCCCTTGGGGAAGTCCAGGAACCTTCTGGGCCTAAGTGCAGAGGGGAGTGTGTTCTCTAGAGCTGCTTTTTAGATGTCTCCGAAATTCAGCCCCCGAGGATTCAGACAAGGAATAGGTGTTCTTTCTCCCTTTCGCCACGAACAAAAAGCTTTGAAAATAAGCGCAAAATCCCTGGAAAAGATAGGCTTTTGGTATGAGTTTTTGTGTCCATAAATGGGGAAGTGGGAAAATGTTTTATTATGAAAAATTCGGATGTAAGGGACCATGGCGAAAAATAAAAGTGAATTAAAGCTGATGATTCAAATTTTGTTCTGCGCACCTGCACTCCTTAACTGGTTTTGCCCTCGCCCCTCTCCCAAGCACAGAACGGCTTGCGCATTCCAGAGAGGGCAAAGAGGGAGTAGCGAGGTTTGAGAGAGAAGTTGGTCCAGGGTGTAACTCTGCCAACTGTTGGCTGGAGGCGAGGGGAGGTGGTCTTTTACGGAGTTTGGGATCTGATTACTTTTAATTTGCTTTGGATGCCGCATCTTGAGCTAATGGGTGTCAGTCAGCGTAGGGGTCAGGTTTCTCCACTTGCCTCGGGTAATGCATGCAAAGGGGTAAAGCGCGAAGCAGATAGCTCAGCCAGCAGAAAATGCGCCACGCTTTAGGAGTTGAGGCTACCGGCTGAGGGTGTGTGGGCGCCGCAGGCGTTTAGGCCGAGGGCGTGGTCAAAGGACTGAAGACTGGAGGAGAGACTCCATCTTTTAAAATCCTTTCTGACTCTCCTTACTAGGTACTAGAGGCTGGAACAGGTTCTATGGCCATTCTTAAAAAAACATTTTTTTTTTCACACCGAAAATCAGGTTGTTCAAAATCAAGCCAAACACTGCAGGTGTTTGGAACAGTTGTCCCTCTGTACATAGTATACACACACGCACGCAAGCAACTCTACTACTTACATTCCTTTATTTATTTACAGTATTTTCACTGACACCAACTCATCCTGCAAGCACAATGCAGGCTAACTTCATTATCAAGGGAGAGTTTCTCTATTCGCAAGGGGATGAAGAGATTGAAAGAAACCAGTTTATCCAACGTCATAATTAAGAAAAGCCAAAGCCCCAACTCTCCCCCACTTCCACCCCCGTCCAGACGTCTTCCATTCCACTGTTTACTGTTATCATCTCCATGAAAGAGATACACACACACACACACACACACACACACACACACACACACAGCCCTTCTGTTATGGGCTACACTTCCATGACTGGACTGGGCACTCTGAGCATTCCTTTCCAACCTATTCAAGCTCCCAACCATCCCCAGCGAGGAGCTCATTCACTCATGCTGCAGTTTGCCACCGACAGGCTCAAGTAGAGTCAAATGGGCTACCTTTGCTCGGTAACTGGCTTTCTTTCAGATCATTCTCTTAAAGGAAATTCGTCAAGGAAACCCATGTTAAAACGCCCTCCCAACCACCACCACCCCACCCTACCTCATACACGTTTCCCTCACTGCCAATCTTTTACCTATGACCAGATAACAAAAATAACCTAAAATATTGTTCTAAATTGATTGCAAGTCAATGTTTCTCTATCAGTTTATTACTTCCCAATCTTTAGTACAAACTCTCCTTGGGACTCAGTCCCTTCCAGGAGACAGCATCTCCAAGAGACTACCTGGATGCCCTGGGCCAGAAGGATGTGCAAAGGTATCAGGGCGTTCAGAGCCTGGGGAGTAAAGAGGCCTTCGAGGATTGAAGCTGGACCCTCCGAGGCAAACGCGCCAAGTTTCTCGTCTGCTCGTCGCCCCCTACAGGCCACATCCGACATCGCAAGGAGAGGCCCGCGTAGCTAAAGCCCGGTGCGTCTATTTTGCTTTATTCTTGGTTGGTTTTTCCCTGGACCTTGGGATCCACCCTCCATTCCTCATGGGACTACGTGTAAGGGCTCCACTCTGGAACTCTGAAGGCCACAGGTCTTGGAACTGGATTGACTATAGAAATGAGTGCAGGAGGGAGTAGATACCAGTTTAAATTCGTGTGTAGCCTAAAGCTAAAATGCTACTTGTAAAAATCAGCCCTCTTTCCCTTTTTATTAAAAATCTGCCTAAGTGGAATAAAAAGCGGGTACCAGTCGTGTTGCCTTTAAATCTCAAGGCAAAGGTGGGAGGGGGGGAAATTCCAGAGCCTTTAGTTTCTAGTGCTCGCGTTTTGTAATATCGTAAGTGATTTCAGCCACCCCCACCCCCCAACCCAAACACACACAAGCGTTCGCTTATGTATCTGCATTTTTCCTCTGCTCCAAACTTCCGTGGTCTAGCAAGCTTAAGTGAAAAGCAGTTCTTCAGAGGAGGTGTGCCTAGCATATCTGCCAGGACTTTAAACAGCTGCTGGCTGGTTTGGACTTTGGGTCTGAGAGTCTCCTACCCTCCAAAAAATAAAGGAAGGGACCAGCTCCAACCTCTAGTTCAAGGTTAAAAAGTGGATGGAAGAAAGTTCCCGGCGAATCTCTCCTCGTCTACATCCCGCCGCCTAATGCATCGCTGGAAAAAGCCCCGTGGAGTTCAAGCGGCGGCTTGTGGTCGAGTATCACGCTGCGGGCGCAGGCTCGGTCGGTATTGCTGCTATGCGCGGAAATATGAGCGAGTAATTTTATAAGTAACAAAGGATCAGGGATGGAATGAGGCCCCTGTTATCCAATGTCATTTAGAAGCCTTGGATCAGCAGCTTCTTGAGGCTAAAAGTGAATTCAAGAAGCCCAGCCTTTTTTTCTTTTCCCAGGGGTGTCAGCTAAATTTAGAAATAACCTCTATGTGTTTGCACAAATCATGTACCATTTGCTGTTTGTGTAAAAACCGATTAGCCAGACACAACTGTGAAACAACTTGTTACTTTTATAGCTGCATCACACAAACAAATTTAGATCCGTTTAGTTTTCCTTGTAAAAAGAGATTAGAAGGGACCCACCCCGAGGCTGTGTGGTCCATAATCTCTTCTTGGTGAAGGTTACCGTAGCTCCTCGCCGCAGCGGTTCATTATCTGGTTCTTGTTTATCAAGTTAAACTATCTCACCCTCGGCGGCTTGTTTTATTTTAGAACCCGGATCCAGAAGGAATGTTTACTCAGGACACAATAATGTTTCCTATTTACCAGAAAAACAGATTGGGTATTTGCGAGGAAGTGGCTTCCAAAGCAACTCCCTAGCCCACGCTGACAGCAGAGAATTAAAGGTTGGGATCCGCGGCCGCGAACGTCTCCCGGCCCAGGGAGATGAGCGGGACGCCACCGCCAGGGACGGACGGTGTTTTTGCAAACAGTGTGCGCGGAGGGTCACACAGACAGTACTGCTACCCGCACCAGTTTTAAAAAGCGATTTTGCGTAATTGTTACAGCTAAATTAATTACGAAATGATTAGAATTGATGTCATTTGAGAGTATGTTGGTGGTGATGGGAACCGGTCTCTGCGTCGATGTTTCTTTTTGACCTTAGTATGTTTTTAAGGTTGCAACACATGAAATGTACATGTAAGATAATCTGGGACATTTCTGCTGATTTTGCGTTTCACATTAATCTAGTACATGCATATATATACGCATGTATACACACACATTCAAATTCTTTAAGGGGGTTATTAACATGCACCTGTCTTTAAAATGATATTAAGGCCATTTACTGCTTGGCGTTCATTTTAAAGGCTGCGGTTTGGCGGGAGACAAGACAGTTATAGGAATCTTTCAGAAATTGAATTATGTTGTGGACTGTTTAACTACCTTAGAAAAGGTGTATCTTATTTGAAAATGATTTAAGAATAAAACTACGTGCAATATGTCCGACTGAGATAATACAATTCCACTGCAATATGTAAAAATCCTGTAAGATACAAAAAAAAAAAAAATCAACTAGGCTTATTTACCACTTCCACTTAAGGGATTAAAAGAAATATTCAAAACATAACATTTAAATGTTAAAATAAGGGATGTTTGCCATTTACATTCTTTTGAAAGGCTAATTGAAATGAACTCTCACTTGGTAAGCTTCATTGTGGAAGGCAAAAGAATGGTTATTTAAAAGACTGCTGTTTAGAATTAGGTTGTTTTATAATGGAGCTTGTTTTGTCTACAGAAATGCTGGCCATTTCGATTTAATGGGTTGATATGAATAAAATCACTGCCCACGCCCCAGTTTTATGTGAAAACTAAAAGGAAAATATTAGTACAAAAATTAAAACGATTTTAAATTAACCACATTCATTCCTTTCTCCGATGAACTGTCTTTTACAAAGCATGAACTAGCAAAGTTTGAAAATGTCATACTTGAAACTCGAATTTCTGATGCAGATAAAACGCAAATAACTATATAAAGATTTTGTTTTGACCTCGGACACCTAAATAAAACACTAGGCTGAGCATTTTAAAAATTTATTTACAAAGTTGTGTACAACACGATGGAATAACATTTAGAATACCATATATATTCATTCATATATAAACAGACTTTTATAATAGAATGCCACTTTTCGCTTTTGAAAATTTTATATTTAAAATCTCCCAACGTCTCTATACATTTTTTTTTCTCACATAAAACTGCGGAGAGTGAACCTTCAAAAAAAATGAAAGTTCAGAGCTCTAAATCTACTGACTTTGCTTTTTCTTAAAAAAATAAAAACCCCAAAAGGAAAGTCAATAATTTTCATACAGATATATACACAGCATTTTCCTCCCATCCCTACGGTACTGAGAGCAGGCGCCGTCCGGGTGTGACTTGTGGAAAATTCGGTTTTACCTGCACGGAAAGCTATTCCCGGCGGGCGCGCGGTCAGAGTTTGCTCCGCCAGCCTAGGTGTGAGCGAGAGGGTGGAGGCCGCCGAAGGTCGGTGGTGCCGGGTCGGGAGAGGGGGAGGAAATAAAGAAGACAGAGTCCGGGATTGGGCGCAGGGGCCAGAACCAGGGCGGGGCGCGCAGCCTCGAAGTGCAGCCGCGACCGGACCCTGCATCCCGGCCACCGGCGCGTCCCTATTGCGCCGGCCACTTGGCTTGCGCTGCGGCGGCGGCTGCAGCGGCGGCCGAGGCTGCGGGCTGCAGGAACTGTCCGGAGAGCGGCACGCTCAGGATAGGCGCGATGGTCGCCGTCGTCCGGCTCAGTGACAGGGGCTGGTGCGTGGCCATGAGCGCCGCCGACTGCACGGTCCCGGGCGACCGCAGGAAGGACTGCGCGGCGCCGCCGCCCCCGCCGCCTCCGGCTCCCCCAGTTACCCCGGCGCCCCCAGCGCCCGCCGCGGAGCCCCCAGGCGCGGCGGGGCCCCCGCCGATGATGTTTTCGATGCTGAACGACGGCCGCGCGCTCGGCTCGGACTTGATGAGCGACGCTGTGGTGCCCGCGGCGCCCGCCGTGCCCGCGGCGGCGGCGGCGGCGCCCAGGCTGTTGAGTTGCAGTTGCAGGCCCGGGCCGAGTTGCGAGCCGAAAGCGGCGGCTTTTCGGCCCAGCTCGCCCGAGGGCAGCAGCGGCACGGCGGGCGGCAGCACGGGTGCCACCGGCGGCAGCGCGTACGGGTACTGGAGCGCCGCGGCCGCCGCCGCAGCGGCCGCAGCAGCGGGATGCGAGTAGGCGCCGGCCGCGGCCGCGGGGTGCAGGCCGTAGGGGCGGCCGTAGGGCCCCGCGGCGCCGGCCGCTGCAGCCAGGCTGTAGGCGCCGAAGCTCTGCATCATGAGCGCCGTCTGCTCGCGCAGGTGCTCCTGCTGGTGGCGCTTGAAGCGTTTCCGGCGCCGCAGGAAGCTGCCGTTGTCGAACATGTCCTCGGACTGCGGGTCCAGGGTCCAGTAGTTGCCCTTGCCGGGGTTGCCCGGCTCGCGGGGGATCTTGACGAAGCAGTCGTTGAGCGAGAGGTTGTGGCGGATGCTGTTCTGCCAGGCGGGGAACTTCTCCCGGTAGTAGGGGAAGCGGTTGCTGATGAACTCGCAGATGCCGCTCAGGGTCAGCTTCTTCTGCGGGCTCTGCAGGATGGCCATGGTGATGAGCGCGATGTACGAGTAGGGCGGCTTCACCAGACTGTTCTTGGGCTTGCTCGGGGCCAGGCCGCCCGCCGCACCGCCGCCGGAACCTGGCCCGCCGCCGCACCCGCCGCCCTCCTCGCCGGCCGCGCCGCTTTTGCAGCCGTCGGCCTCGGACGCGCCCGCCTCGCTCCCTGGCCCGGCCCCGGCCCCCGGCGCCTCTTTGGGCAAGGCCAGGGGCTGCTGGTGCGGGGGCTGAGGCTGCCCGTGGTGGGGTGCCGCCGGCGTCCCCTCGTCCGCCTCGTCCAGGCGCAAGTCGGGCGGCCCCGCGGGGCTGTCGCAGCCCGCGTCGCTGTCCTTCTCCTCCAGCCCGTCGTCGCCCTCGCCCACCACATCGATGTCCACGTCCTCGGCCGTCAGCACCGTCTGGCCGGACATGTCGCTGGCGCTGCCGCCGCCGGAGAGGGTCATCCCTCCTCGGGATTGGTGGCGGCGGCGAGGAAAGAGCGGCGGGCGGTGGAGGACTTCAGGGGCTGTCGCCGAGCTCAGGGTTAGGGGGCTGGGGCGCCCCCCGAAAGATGGGGCCCTGGGAGAGGGGAGGGGGGGTGGCGGTGGCCCGGGGCCCTCCCGGCTTGGCTCACACTTGGCGACCGGGCATCGCGCGGCTGTCCACCCCGGCCGCCGCTCTCCGCAAAGTCCTGCTGTCCCTGGCACTCGGTACTAGGCGCTGGATGCCGCTCCCGGCCCCGGTGGCCTCTCCGCGCCGCGCCCCCTCACTTCGCCAGCTTTCCTCGGCCTCTGGCCCGAGCGTGGGGAGCAGGAGCGGTGCAGACGGGCGCGGGACGCCGGGCGCCGCGCAGCTCGGAAGGGCGCGGGCAGGGGCAACGGTGAGGGGGGTGGGGGTGTCAGGGACGCCGAAGCCCCCTTAGTCGAAAGTCCCGTTTTAAGGACTGGCCTGATAGATTACTTTCTACTTAAAGATCCAGCGGGAGGCGGGGCCACGTGACCGCGCGTGACGTCAGGGCCGCGGCAGAGCCGGCCAAACTCAAGTTGGTTCAGGGAATTGTCAACAAAGGGGCGAAGGACGCGCAACTCCGCGCAGCACCGTGCGCCAGCATCCCGCGGGCCCCGAGGGCACTCTGGCCTGCCGCGGCACCCAAGCCTAGGCTGGAACCCCGCACGGGGGTCGCGGAACCTGTGGGTGTGAGTGCCGCGGGTGGGTGTGGGCGAGCGAGTGAGGGCGTGGGCCTGAGAGCGTCTGCCGGACCCCGCGGCTCCATCTGTCCGGCCCTCCCCGCCCCTTCTCCCCTTCCCCGGCTCCTCCTTCGTGTGCCAATACGCTGTAGGCAGGAGCTGGGTGACAGCACAAGCTCACCACTCCAATCTTGGGGAAAACTTCGTCGTTCCTGTTTTTGTTTTTCCTTTTCGTTGGTTTTTTAGCTCTAAAGAGTAAGCGCGACCGTCTTGCTAATTAGACTTTTCAGCCCCCTCTCCAGTCTTTGATCCTTTGGTGGAGACTCCTGCAGAGGGGACGTCCCCTCCCTCCCCCTAAGCTAAAGCGTTCGGTCCTGCCTTCGCTTTCTCATCTCCATGTGGGCGTGTTTATATATATATTAGCCCCCCTCCCTCCGCGCGGCCACGGCAGCATCAGCTGAGGTTCCCGAAGGTCAGAAAATGACTATTGATTAATCTATTAGAGTAGTTGCCGTGAGACATAAAAACGACGTAAAATAACCGGGAACCTATAAATAAAGAAGCTGTAACTAGCTGCGTGAAGTTGTTAAAGGACTTAGCATGTGAAAAAGACGGAAATGAGGCGCTGGGGAAGGAGCCGGGATTGGCCGCGGCCTGGGTAAGTCGAGTGGGGCTGGGAAGAAGCTCTGGGCCTAAAGGTGAGACTCCTTTAGGAGTACACCTGGCCGGAGTACGCAGAACCTCGCTGGAAATCCACGATGCGATTTCCTCCACGCTGGGCCCGGTCTCCGGGGAGCAGGGGAGACCTCGGACATGCAGGCGGCCTCGGCTCAAGTGTTGCTGCTTGAACTAATGTGGATTCTTTTCCTCTACAGGCGTGAGGCAAACCCTCCAAAATTTAACTTCTGCGAAAGCCGGCAGCCGAACGGCTGGAGGGGGTGACACGGATGCGGCCAGCGCACATCGAGTTTCCGTGGCCAGGCAAGTGAAACCACGGTGAAGATTTAACGGGGCTTGGAGAAGGGGCCGCAGAGCGACTCCTGGTACTTGGCATTGTTAAGGCGCGCGGACCTTGGGTCTGTGTATATCGCTTTTTGAGGCAGTGATTTCATGAAGCGCTGCCTCTTTTCCTCAGCTTCAGGCCGCCTCATTATGAGCCGCAAACTCCTGAGGGTGTGTGGGATTCCTGGAACCCAAGCCCAGTCTGTCAGCTGAGGTCTGGGAGGGGAATGCGGGCCTCCCTAGAGGAAATTGATTTAATTCCAAGTGGGTAGTGTCTCTTCTGATTCCCTCAATCTGTGTCTTGGTCTTACCTTACCTACTAACCCTTTTCCCTTGGCCTAGATACATACATCAAACAAACAAACAAACAAACAAAAAAACACATAAAGTTGCTTCATTATATAGGCTGTGTGACACACAGATTGACTTTCATCTTCATCTCTTTTAGATGATTTTTGTGTCCAATGGCCCTTATCCTTGTGTCTCCCACTTCGAAGGATGTTTCTGGTTGGAGCGCAGGGTGGGGGGAGGGTGTTATATCATCCTAAGATGCCCGCAAATATCCAAGGTATTTTTTTTTCCTGTATCTAGATGAACCTCCTGTTGCACCTAACCCTAAAATGCATCTCTGGGTTGATTTCCGCAGCTGCACCCCTTTGTGATCCTCATGCTCCGAACTGTTTGTAATGCCTTCTAGACAGCCTTCCGCAAAGCAGAACCCTACAGACTCCGAGCGGCTAGCTGACTGCTTCCTGCCCCCCCGCTGTGGAGGTCGAGGCTGCAATTGTCCCAGCAACCCAGTAATTACAAAAGAACGGTCTGAAGGAAAAGAAAAAGAGACCAAATTTTCTAAATTATTTTTGTTCCTATGTGGTTGTCCAGCCTCTGAAGGCCAACACGGGTCTCAGCAAGAGCCTAGGCTGGCCCGTGTGGACGCGTGCAAGTGTGGTGTGCGCGTGGGAGGGTGGCGGCTCCAGGGGCTGCCCTTGGCAGTCTTCTTCTAGTAGCTTCCAAATGAGTTTAATTTCAATCCCGACGCCCGCCAAGGCTGTTTCACAGGACTCCCTCGGCGTTGCCGGTCGCTGCTTCTCACCCTCCCCTCCGCCAAGAGCTGGCCGGATACTTCCATTCCCTGGTGTCTCATTGGAACATCCCTGAGGGAAGGGGTGGGGGGGGGGTGAACAACTCCTAGCCGCCAGTTCCATTTGTTGCGCTTTTTTTCTTTGACACAATAAAAGTCAAATTAATTGATTCATACCATTAATTACGGCGCGTAGCGTGAAAAGCAACGCTTCCCCTCGGTTAGAGATCTATTGTGCTAATCTCTTGTTCAATCAGTGTTACCATCTGATGCCGGGGCCGTCCCTTACAGAAACTTTTCGACTCGATTAGCTAAATGATGAGACGTGCAAGACCTACTGGCTGCAGCCCCGACGTCCGGCGCGCGTGCGGGCTCCACAGCTTAGTACCGATTTTTTCCGCCGAGGCAGCGAATTTTCCCACTACCACTTTAGGCTGGGGAACCTGCCGCTGTTTTTCTCCTTCCGGGCGGACAGCGCAATCTCCTGGGACGGGAAGGAGATGAAGCGGCCTCCCAGGTGGAAGGCAGGAAGGTTCCCGCTGCCCTCGCCACGGGGCACCATTTGGGAGGAAGGGCCGAGCCCGTTGTGGTGCAGAGGCCAGGCCTAGGCCGACTAGATTCTAAGCTAAGTAAAAATGCTGTTTGTCGCGTAATTGCAGTTTGCTGCTGATAGCCCACAAGTCGCCAGTAACCGCCAAACTTTGGGACAGAGAGACGTGGAAGAAGTGAGATGCAGAAAGTGACACATTTTGTGGGAGGAAGGAAAATATAGAGGGAACGGGAATGATGGGGAGGGGAGAGAAATATGATAAACCATTTTCTGAGTTTCACCCCACCACACACACAAGCACAATTACTATGAGTGAGTGACTACCTGGTCACAACAAGCAAACTTCCCAGGAGGTATTTAAAGAAGATGGCAGCCAGCTGTCTCACCTGTTAAAATATTTGGATGTTTCAGCCAAAGGAAAATGGAATAGGGTTCCCTCGGTTTTGGGGTGGGCAGAGTCCGTGGTACCCAACTGCCGAAGCCTCTAAGACGCTGGGGGGGGGCCGTGGGAGTGGGTTGGAGGTGATGGAGGGGACAGAGGTTCTAGCAACAGGAAGCACGAAGAATGGAGTCCGGATCGATAGGAAGAAAATTGAGATGGAGGGGGGAGGAGTTGGGTGTGGTGGGATGGGGGGGAGATTCGGTGTGTGAGTCCTGAGGGTGTGTGAAGTGAGGGGTGGGGAAGGAGTAGAACAATTTATGACAGAAGGAGAAATTGATTACAACTCAATTTGGGTTCTTAAGTGGTCATCAGGGGAGAAGCGGCAAGGTCAGAGTGTGCGGGAGACGGTGGTGGCTCGCCTTCCGCTCACCAGACAGAAGTAAACCCTGTGGCCCTCCTCCTGCACCTCTAAGTCGGTCACTATGCCGATGGCCTGAATAAATCATTGGTCGGATGTGAGATAGAATCATCATGCACTTGTGCCGGTCGACTTTTCTTACAATCCGGGAAGATGTGACCAGGTTCTGGACGATGAAGGGTGAATCCCTTACCAAGAGCAGACACCCCCTCCTTTTTTTTAAACAGGGAAAACAACACTTGGGTGGACCCCATTTGGCATACATTACTCTCCCCACAACTCCCATCTCAAAACCAGTGCTGGCTCCTCCATGACAGTCTTCATAAATTTGTTAAACTATAATCAGCCTGCGCCTGAAGTATTAAGCAGATACCCTGATTCCCCAAGCCACCCAGGTTATTTCTATTTACAAGTGGGTGGGGTTTTTCCATTCTTCTCACCACCTGTGTATACCTCTCCATCTCTTCAGAGTGGAAAAGAAAAAAAAAAGACTAACGTTCTTGTTTGAATTTGCATCTCAAAAGTTCATTGATTTTCAAGGTGTCTACCACTGAGGGTCCATGTCAAGGAGTGCCGCTAGTAGCAAGATAAAGAAAAGGAGAGACGGAGAGAGGATGACTTCGAATTTATTTATATTGGAAATGTATAAACATCCATTCTGTAAAAGGCAACATGTTTAATTAACGATGAGAGAGCAGTTAGGGGCAGAAAGCTAGTAAAATTGTGTGATAAATTTATGGCATTGTTAGCGTGCTTTTAATTATGGCTATTATGTTAATTATTTCACATTAGCATGGAGTTATCAGCAGCATGTCAGATTTAATCAAAACGAGCCTTTCTCTCGAAAACTGCTCTTTTCTTCCGGGAGGAGAAAGGTCCTGGGTAGGATCGGGGCTTAAAAATGATTTGGCATTGAAAGCTCGACACGGTGTGGTGCGACGCGGCCGGCTGTCCGTTGGGTCGCTCCAGGCTATCTGCAGCTCGCAGAAGAGCGGAGAGCTGGGTTTTTAGGAATTCACCATTTTCACCCCCTTCGGAGCTGACACTTTATCATATGGGATCATTCTGTCAAACAATATGATGCTACTCATTTTTATCTGTCCCGCTTTACAAAACCCCCATTTAGCCTGCCTAGGAGCAACAAAAGCCTTCCAGCGCCGCCGTGGCCGCTGGCAGCCACAGCCTTCTCAGCTCGCTCTACAGAAAGGCGAAGGAGGCGAGGAGAGCAGGCGGTGGGCGCGCTCCTCGCCGCGGGAGGGAAGGCTGCCGGCCGGGGCCCGCGCGCCCAGGTGGCGGGTCGTCGGGTGTGGCGCCCCGGCGGGACACGCCTCTCCCAGGTCCGCGCCCGCCCCTGGCCTCCCCGCGGGCGCCGGGCAGAAAGAAGCAAGCACCTTTCCCTCCCTGGGAGCGACTCGCCCACCTAGACCACATCGATTTCTTAATCACTGCCAATCGATTTATTGGGAGCAAATAAATAGACCGTTTTGGAAATGTTTCAATTGTCGGCTTGATGGTCGGGGCGCTGACGTGGGAGGGCGCGCGGGGCCGCGGGGCGCGCGCGGGAAGGGGCTTGTGGGAACGTGCGGAGCGCGGAGGCCGCGCCGGAGCCTCGTGGGAGCGCGCGGGGGGCCGCCCGCCACGGGTCGCCGTGCACTTCGCTCTCGGCCGACGCCGGGGCCTCGTCGAGGGTTCGGCGTCCTCCTGTGGCGCTCAGCTCCCTCTGGCGGTGGGGCGGGCGGGAGCCCAACGTCTGCCCTGTCACGTCCAGGCAAGTTGACCCGGGTTTATGATTCCTTGGTAAAGTTTCCCCTCGGACCGTCGGCAGCCTCAGGTTTTTTTCCCGGAACCTGCGCGGGTGGACGCTTTTAGGCCCCTGGGTAGCGCGGGCACACCTCGCTGGCCTTCCGGCCCCGGCGTGCGACGCTGCTGCCGCCGTGCCCCTGGGCCGGGAGCTGTCTCGCTGCCCCAGACCACTCAGGACCCCGCCCTTCCCGGGACAGGGCTGAGGACCAGCCAGCTGTTGCCTTATTTTTAGCGCCATTCCATTCGTGTAGTTATATTTAACTCGATCCACTCCTGCGAGGAGGTCGCTCGGACATCGAATTCTCCACATCGCAGCTCAGCCCGCCGAATTTGCCTCACGGGTTGCTTCTCAGGGGGCAAGTTGGAAAACTCTTGTTGAAGAATGTTGGACATCTCCGGAGCTTGGCGAGGAGCGGAGAGGTTGAGAAGTCTGGTTCTAGGAGCCTTCGCTACCTTGTCAGCGGATGAGCGGATTAGAGATTCAGTCTTGTGTGGGGGAGGGAAGTATGGTGAATTCATTCCCAGGGAAGAATTCTTTGCTGGGGGATAATGGGCCCTTTCCCTACTTGGCATAACCTGCCCCCAGGTGACCTGGAACACCTCTTCTACCTATGTCCTAGAGAAAGTTTATGGTTTTTGTATTCATGCAAGAGGAATACCCTCTCTTCCCTACTCACCCCACATGATACTTAAATTTGAATAGTATGTTGGCTCCCCAGTTCCCAGTGCAGCTTGCCCTTGATAAACTCTCCAGGCCATTACACTGGGTCAGTCACATTCTGGGGAAATGACCAACTGGATAACAGAGAAATACCACTCGGATGTACACTTTGTTCACTCAGAAAGTCGGGCTGAATTTACAAAGTGTATAAAATCCATGTACTAAAGTCACACATACAGATGACCTGGGATTTTAAAACCTGCTTAAAATTTAATTCTCCCACACTTTTAAAGAAAGGACTTTTCTTAACCTTAAGTGGTAGACGTTTCTGATTGCCTCTTTAGTTAGATTTCCCTACTATGTATGGGAGAAGGATGAATGTCATACAGCAGAATTTAGGGAGAGAGCATATATAAATATATGTCTATGTATTTTTATTTGCTCACTTTTTCCTATATTAATATTATTGCTGAACAGTTCTAGACTCTGAAAAGTGCTTGAGAGGAAAAGAAGAATAAAACTCAGGATAAAACTCGGATAGTGGAGAACAGCATGGGGAAGGCCTTTTCACCCAGTTGGGAAGGAGAAAAGTAAGCTTTCCAATATAGAAGCTATTCTATATAGAGGAATCCCAAGACAGAGGATACAAATGAAGCAGCATATAGTTTAACATGACTGGAACAAACATGTAGCTGAAGGTTTGAGGGATAACTAGAGCTGATACTGGATAGGTAGGCAAGTGAGACAAATGAAATCATGAAGGTTCCTGAATATTGGGACTAAAGAACCTGAAGTTGACAAGGGGTTTAACTTTATGATTGACTTCATCAGAGAACAATTTGGAGAGATCTGTTGAAGGTCTAAAGAATAAACTAGAGGAAGTAAGATTGGAGGTAGTAAAGAGGTGATTTCAGTTATCTCAGTAAGAGATGGAAAAGACAATGTCTTAAATTACTGGCAGTGGGATTGAAGAAAAGGGGATAAGTTGAAAGGTTTAGAAGGTAAAAGTGATTAAAAAATTATTTTCTTTATGGCTTCTCTGTCTTTTAACTAAGATCAAGTGTAAAGAAAATTATCTCAAAAAACAAAACAGCCATAAACTGGGCTATGGGCCCCAAGTCCAGAAAAATAAATAAAAATTGATTTTTAAAAACATGTTAAAGCATGCCAGTCACTTCAAGGGAAGTATTGGTTTCATTGTTTATAGAAGAAAATTCAAACTACCTGAGAAAATGTTATAGGTATGATGATCTGGCTCCAACTTACCTTCTCGTTTCATTTGTACTCCATGTTCCAAATCCATAGAACTCTATTTCAATGCTAGAACACACACTCAACTCCATCATATACCAGTTGTGTGATCTTGAGTAAATTCCTTAAAGAATCTGTGTCTCATTTCCTTATCTGTAAAGTGGGGATACTAGTGCCTCCCTAGAAGGTAGCGGTAGGAATTAAGTATACCCAATAGGATTTGGCCTTTAATTAAGGATCACTCCAAAGACTTTTGGCTTAATGAATTGTATCTTTAAAATGCCTTTTCTTGTTTTCTGATGGAGGGGCAAATTCCCAACCTTCTAGGAGTTTTCAGGTTAGTTGTGAAGAGTGCAAGAAGCAGATATTGTAAATCCTTGCAGAGAGAGATTGAGAGGCTTGGGTGATTATTTTTATCTGTAAGTGACTGTTGTAAAAATTTGAGTAGGAAAGTAATGTGACTGCATATGTGTTTTGGCATTATCACTATATCATCATAGTGGAAAATTAACTGAAAGGAGATGATGAGTTTAGTTTTGCACATACCGAATTTGAGGGTTTGATGGACTAGAGATAATTAGTAAAAAACTTTAGAGCAGTGATATCTAATAGAAACATTAAGCCATATATATTCTTTTAAATATCTAGTAGCTGCATTTAATAAAGTAAACAGAAACTGATATGTTGGTTTTAATGATTTTTTTTACTTAACTCATTATGCCTGAATATAATCATATCAGCATATAATATATGTAAAAAATTTTAGACACTTTCCAGTCATTTTTCTGATGAAGGCTTTCAAATATGGTATGTATTTTATTCTTATAACTATTTTAGTATGAACTAAACACATCTAAAGTGCCCCATAGAATGCGTTCCTAGTGGCTATTGTATTGGACCACTTAGGTCTAGAGCTCAAGAGAGCACTCAGGACTATTTGTTAATATTTGGCAGTCATTAGTGTTCAAGTGTTATAGTTCAAGCAGTGACAGTGTGCAAAATGAAAAAAGACCATGGGATATCAGAAGTGGCAGAAAGAAGAACCAAGAAAAGAAAATGAGAAAATAAATAGAGCATAAGTGGAAATCAACTACTGTCATGGAAAGCAGGGAAAGGGGATTTTTAAGATAAGGATAGTAAAAAAGGTCAAGTGTACCTGAAATGTATTTCGTGTGTGTATGTGTGTGTGTGTGTGTGTGTGTGTGTGTGTGTGTTTTGTTAAATAGATACTATATGAAGGTTTGAGTATCTCTGTTAGGAATTATGAAATATAGATTGTTTATTCAAGTTCTAGTGAAACATTTATTTGTGTATTTATACAGAATTACTTAAAACAATAGAAGTTATTCTCATAGTTCTGGTGGTAAGACAATTATTTGAGACTAGATTCACTTTCTTCATTTCGTGCACAGTTGCAAAATGTTGTTTGACCTCATTAAAAATGCATATTTCCTCTTTCTATAACTTGTACCCCAGTCAATATTATTTTTCATGTATAGTCAGTAGTGTTTAGGAGCAGTTTTATTTTCAGAAACGTCCCAATTTGTATACTAAATTATTTGGTCACCCGTACACAGTAGATGTAACTTTAAACACTTAGAGCATACTCAGAAGCTGCCCATCAGATTAACAAACCAAGTTCAAGTGTCTATGTAGGCCAGTTAATCTATGACAAAGGAGCAAAAAATATATACTGGAGCAAGGATAGCTTCTTCTAGAAAGGGTGCTGGTGAAACTGGACCACGATTGCCCAAAAATGAATGTGTCAGTGTATATGTAACTTTTCAGACGCAGTTCCATAAATACAGTTCAATAATTGAGTTATTGAATTCAATTCAACTCAGCAATTAGTCTTGATCTGAAGACTTGTGAACCAAGGAAACAAATTTATCCTCCCTCACATATCTTCAACATTTAATGTTAGGGTACACATAAAATAACTGTTAAATAAATACTCCTATTAAAATCAGGGGGCTGGGGAGTCACATCAGCATAACTAGTCCAGAGCAATTCTGAAATGCAGTTAGGTATAGGTTGGTAATTTATTGATTAGGGCTCAATGCCTGTGACTAACTGCTCTATGGCTCTTACCTCCATTTTCTGGGTTCTTATTTTGCCCCTCCAAGTCATCCTTTCTTTTTCATGAAAGAGACCATGAATTTGTCACTAAGTTATTTTCTTAGCTTGCCATCTGCTTGTAGAAATTTGGGGGAATCTAAAGACTTGCTTTTCTATTTGTACTATTTCTGTTCCTTCCAATTCAATCTGGTGATATGTCTGTACTATAATTTTTTTCTACCAATATCGTTCTTCAGGTATTTCCTGTCATCCTCATGAACCCTATTCCAGCTTCAAAAGGTGTGAAACTTGATTGATTTGACCTAGACATGATGGTTGCATTCGTCTTGCCAAAGATTGATTAAGATATGGTTAAGTCATACCATTTGACGAGTGAGAAGGGGAAGATTTTTTAGGGGTTTCTAGGAAAGTTTTTCTTTGCTTCCCCCCACCCCCCCAAAAAAAAGATCTCCAGGGAAGTAAGAGTTCTTTTACTAGATTTTGTTATGCCTGCATTTCATACTTGTAGTTGTCCTCTTTTGGCCTTGAGGCTAGCAAGAAAAGAGAAAGGGACTAGGTCCATCATTAAATAATTGAGTAACTGAATCAATGCCATCTAAACAAATTTTCTCTATTTTTAAATCAGTTATTTGCTGTGGTCATGGATTTAAAGTGAAGTCCAGTCAGTCAGCATGATTGTGGTTTTTTTGTTTGTTCATTTTATCTTTGGAGCCAATTACATATGTGAAAGCTGGAGAAAATAGTGTATAAAGGAATATAAACAGGTTTATGATTGTTTGCTACTGTAGGTACATTATATAATTATGTATTGTACTGTAGGGACTTCTTTTTTGAGACTAGGTCTCACTTTTTGACTTTTTGCCCATGGAACTGCAGACTCACATTGGCCGGGCTACCATAGACTCAAGCAATCCCCAGCCTCAGCTTCCCACGTAGCTGGGAATACAGGTATGTGCCACCATGCCCAGCTATTTTTTGGGACTAAGTCTCACTCTATTGCCCCAAGCAGGACTCGAACTGAGATCCCTAGCCCCAGTTGCTTCATAGACTGAAGTTTACAGGCACACGCCACTATGCCCAGCTTTCTAGGGACTTTTAAAAGTGATTTTTATTTATTTATTTTTGAGACAGGTTTCACTATTTTTGCCCGTGGAACCTCAGGCTCTCGTTGCCCAGGGTACCACAGACTCAAACAATCCCCAGCCTCAGCTTCCCAGGTAGCTGGGATTACAGGCGCGCGCCACCACGCCCAGCTATTTTTTTGGAACTAGGTCTCACTCCGCGCCCCAGGTGGGACTCAAACCGCGATCCCTAGCCTCCGCCGCTTCATAGGCTGAAGCTTACAGGCACGAGCCACCATGCCAGCCAGGCCTTAAAAGTGATTTTTATAATTTTGTCTAGCCCTTTCTCCCCTTTCCTTTCCTCTCACCTATATGCTACCATCTCTTTTCTGTGCCCCTAGGCCACCTCTTACCATTTTCCCTTCCACTTTTCATCATCCTATTTTCCTTCCCCTTTCTCTTCTTTCTGCTTATCTGTCTTCTTGATTTTTGTCTTTAAGCTATCATTTATTTGCATGCGCTGTATTACTCAGTACTGGAAAACAACCCTATCTGGTAGGTGCAGACTGGTTTTTCTATTTTTCAGCTGAGACATTAAACAACTTGTTTTTCATCGTATAGATCTAAAAAGTAGCCTGTATTCCTAGCAGGGATATAGATCAATCCTATATGATTCCTAAGTCTGTGCTTTCATCACTATGTAAGAGTGAAAGGAACTCTTCTAAAAGAGAGATAATTTGCTTGATCTTAGTTTTAAACTAGTAGAGCTCAGATACCTACTCGGTGAATATAGATAAAAAGAAAACAGCCACTAATTCTTGCGGGAACCTCTATAGTAGCTTAAAATAATCAAAGTTTAAGTAATTATTTTCTCTTAAGACAAAGAAGATAAAATCCTGAAAGTTTAAAGCAAGAGCAAGATCCTATTTTCTCTTAGCAGTTCCAGTCTATTAAACTAGCTAGGTCTCCAGAGATCTAGTTACTTTGCCACCCCTTATGAAAATATCTTTCCCAGGTCCTCCTACCAACCCCCACCTAAAAGTGTAGCAACTACCTCTGATTATCTTTTTTTTCCCTGATATATGGCACCAAACCATGACGTCAGTAAAGTGTTCTATGAAGCCTAAGGACATGAATCTTTGTATATTAGTTTAGATAACTTTCAGTTTCCCAAATTTGCATTTATTTAAAGGAAGTTATAATTAGCTGGGCGTGGTGGCATACACCTGTAATCCCAGCTACCTGGGAAGCTGAAGCTGGGGATTGCTTGAGTCCGTGGTACCCCGGGCAACGAGAGCCTGCGGTTCCACAGCAAAAATAGCAAGACCTAGTCTCAAAAAAATAAAATAAAATAAATAAAAATAAATAAAGGGAGTTAAAATTAATTTGGCAGGTACTTTTCCTTTTTAGCAATCAGTCCCAGAAAAGCTAAGAAATCTTATCAGTAGCTAAGTAGTCTTATCAGTAACTCAATGGAACTCCTTAGGAATTCTTTTTTTTCCTTTGGGACACCATGCCTTTAAAGAAGAGTTTTCCTTGTGCTCTGACTTGGGTGTTGTTTAGAGAAAGTGATATTTAGTTTGAAGATGAGAAGTCCTCATAAATAGTCCTGATGGCCCCAGGGCATTAACAGTTTTTGAATATTCACTCTTACTTATTTGAAAGACTTAGAGGAAAACAACTATACTTGTTCCTTTATTATGTTAATCTCATTTGCATACCAACTGGAATTGTTTATATAGGGGATTTTGACTGTGGTATTGTTTGCCTAAGAAAGAAAACTTGAAAGCAATCTTGTCATGCAATATTTACAGTCTGCAAGCTGTATATATTTGGGAAATCTTGCTAAAATATTGCATGACAGGAAATTTCAATAAGCATGTTTAAATGAATTCTAAGAAACAGACAGAAAGTAAATATGCCTCTCTGTTTCTGAAACATTTTTCTCCCTGGGTGGAAAAGGGTAGGGATAAGCCTTTGAATGATAGTCTTTGAAGAAAATACACATTAATCTGTGGTTTAATGTGTTCCCTAAATGTCTTAATTGCTTTTAAAACCATGTAAATAAATAACATTCAAAGGATGTGAATTAATATCCTAAGAAATGACTTTCCTGATATAAAGTCTACTGTTTCAAATCATATTTATTAGGCACAGCAAATAATTTTCAGCCCAGAATCAAGAAACTTGAGCTTGGAAACTTGAGTCTATCAACTGTTAAGATAGGAACATCTTTGTTTTGTTTAACCCTGAAGCAAATCATGCTATTTTACAAAGGAAGATTAGCTCTGCCAGGTAGAAGCTGAAGATCTTGGATTGTTGAAGCTAGGACTTGAACCTGAAGTAAACTCTGTGTGTTCCTAATTTTATTTCTGAATAGAAAAGTTTGTGTCTTGCAGAGAAAGAGGTTAAAATTTTTGTTTTAAATGAGCATTAGTTTTCTGAATTAAAAATGAATGTATCTGATCTAAATGCCCTTACCCCTCAAACAGTTGAAAAATCTATAATCTGGTTACCTTTTTGGAGAAGTTTTAATATTGAACTTTGATTCATAAAACTCGTTTTATTCTCTTACCATTGTGCCTATAAGAGAGCCTTTTATCCTTCCTCAACATTTGAAAGCTCTGTGGTATTTTTCCTTTCATCCATAATAAATAGATGACCTTTTATAAATATAAAGGTTATATATACATGTAACTAGATACACCCAATTATACACATATGAATTACACATTCCATAGAAGAAGATTCTTACTATCGTGTTTTACTATGATTTTTTTCTGTTTTAGGGAAAAACTGCTTATTTTACCTAGAAAATCAATTCATGGCCCACTAATGAGTTGTGACCAATAGTTTGATAAAACACTTTTTAGACTCTAGAGAAATAAGAGAATTGAACAGACATGCTTCTTGGCTTTCAGGAATTCTGAAACCAAGTGAGACTTCCAAGTGAGCTGTTATATCTTTTTCTATGTTTTTCCTATGTAAGCATTTATTTTTTCCTTACATTGTATTTAAACCTGGGATCTTACAGGCTGAAATATGGAAAGATAATTTTTACCACCTCCAGCAATATGAATGGACTTGCTAGTTCTGACTCGGAGCGTCTCACAGAATAGACATTTGTGATTTGGGTATACTTTAAATCTAGTGTCGAGATGGTCTTTTACTGCAGATATACACATTTCATGTGACAGATAAGTCTGTAAGCACAATGTATTTAAAATAATTCCTTTAGAAACCACATATCCTTTTGTTTTATAGCAAATGTTAGAATGTCAGTTCTGGGATGATAAGAACTTTTGTCCATTTTATTCACTGATATCCTTGAAACATAGGATTTCCTAAAGATTTCGCCAACTGGAATATATCTGTTTATAGTGCACAGAAGGTAATACATAGTGCTGCTGGTCAGTATTCCTTATCACATTTTGTAATAAAAGACTGAGCCAAAATCACATTAAAAAAACAAACAAACCCTCATTAACTTAAGATTGTTGCTTTAAGTGAAGTAAATGATATCAGGAAAAGAAGAACAAATAACCAATGAGTGACAAAGGAATTCAGATATGAATAATAATATCAACCATTTACTGGGTGTTAAGCAGGAAGGGGGGGGATATTGTCATTCAGTTCTCACAAATCTGAGAAATAAACACTATATTTGCTATTTTAAATCCCTTTTTAAAGAAATTGAGGTTCAGAAGACTTAAGTAAATTGCTCAAGGCCATACAGTATAGGCAATTAAACTGGAATTTGGACCCAGGTCCACTGTTTTAATCATTATGGTATTTAAATTAAAAGCTTACTGAGACTTCAGTTTGACATTCACATATTTGACTTTTTTCTTTCCTTTATTAAAACAAATAAATTTGAGAACCTACTTTTTATACACCATATGTTAGGTCTATAGTGGCAACCATACAGATGTAGTTCCTGCACATAGGATCTGCTGGAGCAAGCAGTTAATGAACACATTAAGTATCCATCTATCTATCTATCTATCTATCTATCTATCTATCTATCTATCTATCTATCTATCTATCTATCTATCTATCTATCTATCTATCTATCTATCTATCTATCTATCTATCTATCTATCTATCTATCTATCTATCTATACATATATGTATATATTCTTTATATAATATATCTATAATATATAGCTATCTATCTGTCTGTCTATCTATCTATGCCAGGCATGGTGGTACACACCTGTAATCCCAGCTACCTGGGAGACTGAGGCTAGGATCACTTGAGTCTGCATGGGTTTGAGACAACATAGTGAGACCTAGTCTCTTTAAAAAAAAAAAAAATATATATATATATAAATGATAAAGGAAAAGGGTATTATCGTAGAAAATAACAGCTGGGAAGCTTGATGGTTCTTCTAAGGCCTAAATTTGAAAGCTGAAGAGGCTGCCTACAGCACAGACAGGTTAGTTGGTGATGAGGAGGGTGAGCATGTTGGGTATGTTGGGCACTCGGCTCAGTAACTGAATGTTCAAAGCAAAAAACATGAGGCAGGCAGGGCAGGGATCATGGTTTGAGTGCCACCGGGGGCACATAGTGAGACCTAGTTCCAAAAAAATATAGCTGGGCGTGGTGGCACGTGCCTGTAATCCCAGCTACCTGGGAAGCTGAGGCTGGGGATTGCTTGAGTCTGTGGTACCCCGGGCAACGAGAGCCTGCAGTTCCATGGGCAAAAATAGCAAGACCTAGTCTAAAAAAAAAAAAAAAAAAAAAAAAAAAGATTAGCCTCTCTAAAATCAGTTGTTCTGATAACGAAGAGATTCTTACCTGGAATACTTGGTAAATCCATTGCATCAAATGAAATTCCACTGTCTAATTATTATGTTATGCAATAATGTCGTGGATTACATTAACTGCTCTGTATTCCCTTATGGATTAGCCAATCTTCTAACACCTTTTCAAGAGTGTATGCATTTCCTTTGGTAATTTCCCATTTGAAATGTCCAGTTGTTTTTTCTTGCTATAGTATCTATCCCTATAATACAGCAATTGTCTTTTAGAGAGCATGTATCGAAGTCTTACTATGTGACTAAAATATGGATTCTGTACTGATGAACTTGCAGACTAGTAGCAGAGTAAGATACTTCAAGTATTAGAAAATGTGAAATGGAATAAAAGCTACAGTAAAAAGTTCTCCTGGGCGTTCAGAAGAAAAAGATTCCTTTTTGCTTTGGGAGGTTGAGGGGGAAGGGAGAAGGGAGGATTAAGAAACTTCCTGAAGGAGGTTAGCATTCTCTCCTTTTTTTCAAAGGAGAAATAGGATTTCAATATCAGGAAGTTAAGAAAATGTCGAAAATTGCAAGTATAAATATATATTTGGTGTTGTTCTTACGGCATTTTGAACCCACAATTTGATAAGTATTAGTAGATGTTTGGGAGATATACAGGAGTAAAATAGTTTGTGTATGTTAGGCAGTAGGATTTAAGTTCATAGTACTCTGCAAAAAATTATAAGTAGTTCTAGCCAGGGCTGTCTGTCTTGACTTTTTTAGCTGCTTAGAATTATTCACAAATTATATGGAGGCCTAAAGAATTAAGTTTTGTTCTCTTGCCATCTTGATGCCATTGTCTCTAAAACCATCTCTGTTTTTCTGTTTAAGGGAAAATAATCATCAGTCCCCTTCATTCCCTTCCTCTTATGGCATAGGTGACTATGAATGGTGATGAACAAAGCTAAGAAGGAAGATGCTGCATAATCAAAGCAATAAAAACATCAATTAAGAAAGCACTATTATGCAAAAGAATGTTGTTTAAATTCTTCCTTTTTAGGCAGAGGATTTTGTACAGATCCTGGGATAATTTGAAATCTCTTCCTTTTTAAAAACAAGATATCTTATTTGGGGAGTTGAAATCTAGAGGCACTTACATTTGTTCCTCAAAATGGTCAATTCAGAAGGTAATGTGTGCCAGTAATTTATAAGTCTTTGTCTTTACTAACTGGATAGGGAGAGTTGGGTTAAGTGGAGGTGTCCTTTGTTAAAAATTTGGAAATGGAAAGCCGGGCAAGGTGACTCGTGCCTGTAAGCTTCAGCCTATGAAGTGGCCGGGGCTAGGGATCGCAGTTCGAGTCCCGCCTGGGGCCGGTAGTGAGACCTAGTTCCAAAAAAATAGCTGGACGTGGTGGCGCGCACCTGTAATCCCAGCTACCTGGGAAGCCGAAGCTGCGGATTGCTTGAGTCTGTGGTACTCCGGGCAACGAGAGCCTGCGGTTCCACAGGCAAAAATAGTGAGACCTACTCCCCCCCCCCCAAAAAAAAAATTGGAAATGAAAAGTTAAAACCAAAACTGGCTTTTAAAGCCACACTCACAGTAACTGGTATGCATTTATATTAGTTGCAGTCAAAACTTAAAAATATATGGGGTAAGATTGAAGATGCTGTAAAGAAGGGTTTCTTAAAACAGCTAAGGTACTATATTGATACTCCTTCACTACTTGACATATTTTGGGAAAAAGTCATAAAGAATGGTGAAGCAATGTTTTGAAGCATTTACTACATCCATCGTCTTCCCCCTGTATCCTAAAATATTTAAATAATTGTAATTTCCTTCTGATCTTGATTTCAAACAGTCGTGATTGTAAATACTAAGTATACAAAAGGAAATAAGGGCTGTTTGTTAATAATCTGTTTTCTAGAGAATAAAACTCAATACATCTTAATTTTTCAAAATCAGAAAATACCCATATATATCCCATATATATTATCTTATAAACAATTAAATAGTCTAAATTTTCTTTTTCAAAGAAAGTATTTTGAGTGAAATTTTGACTTTTGTATGTTAGTTTATAGGTAAACCCTAATCCTAGACCACATTTCTAGAAATTATATGCTAGTATATAAAACATCTGAGGAGGTTAAAAAATGTGCATTGAAAACACTTCTCTGGGCCAGGCACGGTGGCTTGTGCCAGTAAGCTTCAGCTTATGAAGCGGCCAGGGCTAGGGATCGTGGTTCGAGTCCTGCCTGGGGCCTGTAGCCAGACCTAGTTCCAAAAAAATAGCTGGGCGTGGTGGCACACACCTGTACTCCCAGCTACCTGGGAAACTGAGGCTGGGGATGGCTTGAGCCTGTGGTACCCTGGGCAACGAGAGCCTCCGGTTCCATGGGCAAAAATAGCAAGACTTAGTCTCAAAAAAAAAAAAAAAAAAGAAAATACTTTTCTTTTTATTATTATTTTTATTATTATTTTATTATTATTATTCCACGGGCAAAAATAGCGAGACTTAGTCTCAAAAAAAAAAAAGAAAATACTTTTCTATTTATTATTATTATTATTATTATTGATCTGAAGCTAACATTTTTGTAAACTATTATTATGGGTATGGAAAAATAAACTTTTTTAGAATTGGCATGCTCAAAAGAGTGTTAGTCTTGTATATATAAAACTAATGTAAGTGTAGAAGGCAGATTATTAGAACATTAATGATGATAAACTAAATAATTACATAACTTTATATTTCTGTAAAGTTTATCAAAATTTCCATTAGCCTATATATGTATGTATCAGTATGCATATGTATATATTTTAAGTCTTGTTTATTGTTTTGAACCAAAGAAATGGATCCTTGAAATTTGCACAATAGTTAACAGTAAAGGGGTATTGGTGACATTTTTTAATCATTATAAATAATCAGTTTAAACACTCATAAGTAATGAAAATTATAATTTTAATTTTTTCCCCTTCCCTACCTTATCTTTGGGGTATCATTTTTGAGTTCTTTTCTGTAAAGTGCCCCAGATGTTTTGAAGTATTACTATAAAGTTAATGAGATATTGTATGAATAACCATAAGAAAAACTATTGTTTTATACTGCCATCTAACTTTTGACTTTTAATTATTGTTTTTTTAAATTATTTTTGACCCCCTAATTAGTAATAACTTGGTAATCTACTTTCTACAACTTACTTTTTGTACAACTTATTTTTTGTCTAAGATAAGAACCACCTTCAAATTATGGCAATTTCTAATCTTTAAAGATGATTAAAAATATGTGTTTTAGTCCTCAAAGGACTTTCCAAACAGATTTTAAAAATGTTTTGATCCTTTTGAAAGAATGTACAGCTTCCCAAGATCTCTTAGACAACATTCGTATGGCAGAGAAGAACAACTTTAAGCAACACTACTTTCCCAGATCTGTCTCTGAAATTTTTTTCGTAAAAGTATAATGGTACTACTGAAACTAAAAAATAGCTACCCTACCTATAACCATGTTCTGTGAGCTGATGTAAAGTCTTGGTCATTGAATTCTCAGGATGTTTGAATTCTGGCCATAGATTCTCATTCTCAAAGCATCTTACTCTCCTGAGTTGAGTATCTTGCAATGAGTTTACTGTTACCTCTCTTCCATTTATCCCATGTTCTGGCAAATCCATAATGGCTGACAAAAAAATAATTGAGTTGTAATTTGTTACAAAGTGATAAAGGAAGAGTAGCATACTAGGCATTAAAATGAATTTTCAAGCCAAATTGAGGTGTCTTTAAATGAAGGATTGAGGAAAAGGACTTAGGAGCAGTTAGGAGGCCATTAAGAATTGGTGGAGCCCTTTGACTTTATGTAGTGCATGATAAATATCCCTGAAGTCTTACAGTGTTGACAGATAGTTGTGAGAGAGGTAGCAGAAGATGACTGCTACCCAAGGGATGTCGTGCCTTCAGGGGATTTAAGAGAACAATTGCTGACTTACAAAACATCTCCACAGGGGCTATGCTAAAATGACGAAGTGTAGACTTATTTAGTTTGCACACCTATTTCAGGAATGCAAACCACCCCCCCTACCAGGACTAAACAGGATATTCATGCAATTGACCTTTACACTGGCATAAAAACCTAATAATAGTCTGTGATATGGAGTAGGGAAGGTACTCAGATTTGCTGATTTTTCAACATTAAGTATAAAAATAATGTAATTTGCTATTTCTTTTCTTTTGGTTACTTAAATTGCAGCCTTCTAAGTGGAAGAAGGTGTAACTAAAGTAGATGAAGCATCCTGAGAGGAGCAGGAATTGTACGATCCAAAGCAGGTTCAAGGATCTTTCATTTACTTGCTTATAGCTTACCATGAAGTTATCGATCTTGGCATTTGTTGGGTTAAGTGAAGGTAAAGGTCATATTCTGTAGTTAAAATAATGTTACAAATTATAACCCAAGCATGAAGAAATATTTGCAAAAAACCTTTGATTCAAAGCCAGGCACGGTGGCGCATGCCTGTAAACGACAGCTTATGGAGTCGCGACTGGGATTGGGGATTGTGGTTCGAATCCTACCTGGGTCAACATCATGAGACCTAGTTCCAAAAAGATAGCTGGGCGTGGTGGCGCACCTGGGAAGCTGAGGCTGGGGATTCTTGAGTCTGTGCTACCACGGGCAAAAATAGCGAGACTTAGTCTCAAAAAAAAAAAAAACCAAAACAAAACTTTGACTCAAAAGTATTTTTTTTTTCATTAATATATGTTTATTTCCCTATCTCTTTTCTGTTTTACTTTCAAGGCCATTTCCTCATTTGTGGAAAGGCATAAACCAGCCTAAGTCCCTTCTGAGATGGAAAGTTTTTTTTTGTTTTTTTTTTAATTTTTTTATTTTATTTTTATTTTTTTATAATCAAATAGTTTATATATATATATACATTTCATATCTTACTCAAAAGTATTATTAATGATAAAGTAGTAGTACAACTAACTTGTTTCCTCCTAGTAGAGGTTTTCCTTAATGACACTACTGGATAAAAATAATGATGCTACCAATAGAACTCTTCACTAACACATTATAGAATCAAAACCGTAATCTAATTAGAACTGACAAGAAATTGGAAAAAAGGGCCGGACACGGTGGTTTGTGCCTGTAAGCTTCAGCCTATGAAGCGGCCAGGCCTAGGGATCGTGGTTCGAGTCCCGCCTGGGGCCCGTAGCGAGACCTAGTTCCAAAAAAAAAAAAAAAA
>PVHY01007604.1:0-66365 GCA_004024945.1 Uropsilus gracilis
GTTCGGGCGCTGGGATTTAGCCCGGAGCCTTCTGCGTGAGTACAGGGGCCGCCGGGACTCCTCGCAGCTTCTCCAGTCACCGAAAAGTCGTGGAAATCGAGGCCCAGAGAAGTCTAAAGCCCCGCCGAGCGCCGGCCTTCCCCAGCGCAGAGCCGCCCGCGGCCTCCGAGGGCCGCAGCCCAGGCTCGCCGTCTCGCCCGCCCGGGCGGAGGCGGGTTAAAGGGGCGGGGCCGGCGCTGGCCCAGCCCGCGCTCGCCCCGCCGCCCCCCGCGCCCAGCCCGGCCCGGCCCGGCAGCGAGAGCGGCGCCATGGAGGCCACCGGGGTGCTGCCGTTCGTGCGCGGCGTGGACCTCAGCGGCAACGACTTCAAGGTGAGACGGCGAAGAGGCGCACCGGGCCTCCCTCCCGGCGCCTCTTCCGCTCCGGCCCGCGCCGGTCTCCGCTTCCTGTCCCGCAGCCTCGGGGCCGACGCTGCCCGGGACTGCGGGCGGGGCGGGGCGGGGCTGGGCTCAGCTCGGCTCTCCCTTCCCGGGACTCGGGCCCCCAGCCCGGAACAGATCTCCGAAGCCTCAGCTCTGGGCGGGCGCTGGTCGATAAGGCCGGGCGGGGCCGGCGCGGGCACCTAGGGCTCGGAGTGAAGCTAGCCGGTGGGCGGGGAGCCCCTTCCCGCGTCCCCGTCCTGGCGTCTGGGCTTCGCCCGGGTTGGAGAGTCTCCCGGGGGTCAGCTAGCTTCTGCTTCTGTCTCTGTCCCCCCTTGCCCGCCTCTCTGAGGTCACACATCCTAGCGAGGCCCTGACTCACTCTCCTTGCTGGCTGCTGGGGGCGGGTCTAAAGCGCATTCACCACTGTCCGGTCCTCACCACCCCCATCCTGTGTGGTCTTGGGCAAGTCACTTCCCTTTCCCAGTCTTGGTTTTCTTATCGGGTGAAAGAACTTCAAAGTGGCCCTATTAGAGGGATGGACTAGTTGGTGTGGAGAGTGCCCCGAGGTGTTCCATGCTCTGGGAGGGGCTTCCTGAACAGCTACTGGACTGTAACCAGGACCGCGAGGAGCCCATCCTTTCAGCCCTTGATGGGTGAGGTAGCTCTTGATTCAAGAGTAAGGTGGCCCTCAGACAGCTGAAAATGGAGCTACCATTTGACCCAGCTATCCCACAACTGGCAATCTACCCAAAGGGTACAGAAACACTAATTCAAAAGGACACTTGTCCTCGAATGTTTATTGCTGCACTTTTTACAGTTGCCAGGATATGGAAACAATCCAAATGCCCCCAAACTGATGCTTGGTTGAAATACATGTGGTATAGCTACACAATAGAATATTATTCGTTAATTAAAGAAGACAAACTTATGTCATTAGCAGCAACATGAATGGAGCTAGAAGGAATCATGTTAGCGGAAATAAGCCAGAAAGAAAAAGAGAAATGTGAGGGATATAGGGAAAACAAAGAGACAAAAGACATTTAAAACTGCCAACAGAACTGAAGCGTAGCTGGGCGTGGTGGAGCATGCCTGTTGTCCAAGCGCTGGGAGGCAAGAGGCTTGGGATCGCTTGAGTTTGCGGGTTCGAGACTACCTGGGCAACATAAGCGAGACCTAGTCTCCAAAAAAAAAAAAAAAGAACTGAAGCAAGAGAGATGAGGAGAGTAAAAATGGGGTAGAGCACAACAGATAAAGATGTTTCACGGGTGATAAGGTGGCAGAAAACGAACCCTGGGATAGACAATGGTGTGAAAATCATATGCGTATATATAGACATACACACATGTGCAATCAAATTTAAAAAAAGATTTTAAGTGCTTAAAAAAAATAAATAAAGTGGGCAGTGCCCATAACCAGAGAGGAGGCAGGGCAGGAGCAGAGGTGAGATGGCCAAGCTGTGGCCTAATACCAGGAGGCTCAACCTGGATCTGCAGTAGGGTCCAGTGAGAGACCCCAGGTGTTGGCTGAGGTCAGGAGTGGGAGCGCAACCAAGAACCAGGCAGGTGCTTCCTGCATTTACCCACATATGGCACACACCATTCTCTGCCTCTCTCCTCACTCTCATCACTTGGGGGCTCCATGTGTCCTTTCTGGGTTGAAAGCATCTGTGTCACCAGTCAGGAATGTGAGTGTAGGGGGAAGGGGACATCAGTCAAGGGCACTGAAGGTACACGCTGCCTGCCCCAGGCTCCCTGCCACAGGCTGGGTTGCTGCGTGGACCTTCAAATATAGGGAATGAGTGAATGAATGAGACTGTCCCTGAATGAGGAACTGGGCCCTTGCACATGGGTTTGTTTTGTTTTGTTTTGTTTTGTTTTGTTTTTTGGGGGGACTAGGTCTCTCTCTATTTTTGCCCGTGGAATCGCAGGCTCACGTTGCCCGGAGTACCACGGACTCAAGCAGTCCCCAGCCTCAGCTTCCCAGGTATCTGGGATTACAGGTGTGCGCCACCACACCCAGCTATTTTTTGGGACTAGGTCTCGCTGTGTTGCCCTGAGCGGGACTCGAACCGCGATCCCTAGCCCCAGCCGCTTCATAGGCTGAAGCTTACAGGCATGAGCCACCATGCCTGGCTTGCACATGGGTTTTGAACCTTGCCACAATTGGCTGTGTGCTGATGGCAGGCTGGGGACATAGGCAGAGCCCTGACTGAAACTCAGGTGGTACCCTCACTCCAACCAGGGCTGAGAATTCTAGGCAAAGGTATTTTGAGCTAAACTATTCACACAGCTGAGTGCTGAGGGTGTCATGGGGACCATTCTGTCCTGGCCCGCCTGGGGCTTAGAATTCAGGAGTAAGACTGCTCTCAGGCCAATAGCCAGCCTGATAATTAGTTGGCCCTGGCCTTGAATTATACCTATTTTATGGGTAAGGAAATTGAGGCACTGAGTAAGTGGCAAAATGACTTGTCCAAAGTCACACAACAGGTGAGAGGTGGCGCTATTATTCTCCGAAGGTTCCCAGGTAGGGGCCACAAAGCAGGGGTGCCCCAATTCCAGACCAGTCTCACCACTTCATATCTCCAGGGTGGCTACTTCCCTGAGAATGTCAAGGCCATGACCAGTCTGCGATGGCTGAAGTTGAACCGTACTGGCCTCTGCTACCTGCCAGAGGAGTTGGCGGCCCTGCAGAAGCTGGTAAGGAATTCTGGGCTGGCAGGGAACATCCTGTGGATCAGTCTGGGCCAGTGGCAGAGCCTGCACAGAAGACAGGCACAGAGAGCCCAGCTGCCGTTCTAGGAAGTGTGCAGTGCAAGAAGAGGCAGGGTCTGTAAGGGAGGGAGAGAGACTGGATAAGTGAACTTGACATGTGGCCATGGGCCCTCCTGCGTGGTGCCGGGTTGTAGTGACAGGTGGGAACTTTGGGGACACCTCACTCACCTGACTGAATCTCTTCTCTGTCCTGCCTGCCCAGGAGCACTTGTCTGTGAGCCACAACAACCTGACCACACTTCATGGGGAGCTGTCCAGCTTGCCATCACTGCGGGTGAGTGCTGCTGGGTGTCACTGAGCTTGGGGCTGGGGGCCGGAGTCTAGCCAGGGCTGTGAAAGCAGGGCCAGACCCCAGGCTGGACCAGCACTTGTGCCCTTCACCTGTGTCAGACTCAGGGGCTATTCCTAAAAGGGAGCGGATATAGTAGTGCCCTGTGTTAAGTAATCCATAGGGAAAATTCATCCATCCACTTTGGACACTACCTGCCATAATAAATGATAGCAGCTGTTCATGTGGGTTTTTGTCATCTTTGAACTGAGCTCCATCAAGGTCACAGGTAAGGATACTAGGCCACAGAGGCAGCCCATTCGCCCTTGGTCCCATAGCCAGGCAGTGGAAGACCTGGGGGTATGGTGGGGTTTGACTAGGGAGGGGATGTGATCGGTGTGACCTCGAGCCCTTCTGTTCTCTATGGGCCCTTGACACTCTAGAACATCTGGACCCTTCAGGTTTAGGATCATTACTGTGTAAGGCTGCAGCCCTGAGATTTAAGTGCCTGGCCACCAGATTCAGGCTGTGTGCATTCAAGTCTGAACTCTTCCACTTCCTGGCAGCATGACCTATTTTCTGGGGAGGGTTCTTTGGTAGCCACTGTGAAGCAACATTGTGACTCCACACAGACATTAGGGTTAGAGGAGAGTTGGTGGCAGCCTTCTGTCACTTGCAATCAAGGTACCATTCTCTGGGTTGTCCTTGGTCCCCCAGAACTTTCTGCATGGCTATATATGTAGCATGAGATTTCAAATGTAGGGGGAGAAAGAGTAGACTTGCTGAGTTCACACTAGTCTCTCTCCTAGAAACCCTAACTCAGAGCTACACCCCTGTCTTGTCATTTGGAATTAGGAAGGATTGTTTGATCAGAAAATGTTCTTGAGAGTCCTATCCTAGCTCTGGGGAACATTTGAACTGGGTCTTCAGGTATGAACAGGAGCTCATCGGAGGGATATAAATAGCTTCCTAGGTGGAAAGATTAGAGCATGGTGCGAGATCACGCGAACTGGTTTACAGTGAGCTTCCTGAAGCTGTTTTCCTTCCTAACCTCTGCTTCCTCGGGATGGAAGTCAGGACTCACAGACTTTTGTGTTTCATTCTCAGGCCATCGTGGCTCGAGCCAACAGCCTGAAGAATTCTGGAGTTCCTGATGATATCTTCAAGCTGGACGACCTCTCAGTGCTGGTCAGTGGTTACCCACTCATCTGGGTGCTATGTCAGAACCACCATTTAGTCCCCAGCTACTACAGTGGTCCCTGGAGTCGTTGTTAGTCCATTTAACAGATGGAGAAACTGAGGTTTAGGCTGGATAGTGCTTTCCTCAAAGTCACTCATAGAGTCAGATCCCTAATTTAGGTACCTTCCCCTCAGGGTTCCAGCTGTCTTCCTTTATCCCTGAAACCCCTCATCTCTTCCACCCTCAGTGCCCTCATTGACCCCCCAGTTTAACAGAGGCTGGTAGAGGGAGCCCACCAACCCTGACATCTTTGACCTGGACCTTCATCCTCTTACCTAGGACTTAAGTTACAACCAGCTGACAGAGTGCCCGCGAGAACTGGAGAATGCCAAGAACATGCTAGTGCTGAACCTCAGCCACAACAGGTGTTTGTCCAACTAGGGCAGGATCTTGGGGGCTGAGGCAGGGCTAAAAAGAGCCAGGCAGGTGGCTTGTGGTGCTGACTTGGCAACCCTGTCTGCCTGGCTCCCTTCCTCCTTATCTGCAGCATTGACACCATCCCTAACCAGCTCTTCATCAACCTCACTGACCTGCTGTACCTGGACCTCAGCGAGAACCGCCTGGAGAGCTTGCCCCCACAGATGCGCCGCCTGGTGCACCTGCAGACTCTGGTGCTCAACGGGAACCCACTGTTGCACGCACAGCTGCGGTCAGCGCCTGTTGAGACACACCCCTCCAGACACACCCCTGGGAATCTGACCTGGCCCCTTAATTCCCCAATAGCCTGGTGCTTCCTGCCTTGGGCCTTTGTACTTTCCACTTCTTCCTAAGTGTCATGTCCCATCTACTCTGCTCACAGCTGCCCTTGGTCTTGTCCCCTCAAGCCCTCTTGGCCCCTTGCTTTTGAGCCTGACTGTCTCTCTCTTTGCAGGCAGCTCCCAGCCCTGATGGCCCTGCAGACCCTGCACCTGAGGAACACCCAGCGTACCCAGAGCAACCTCCCTACAAGCCTCGAGGGCCTGAGCAACCTTGCAGGTTGGCAGTCCTGAGTGACCCCCACTCCAGCCTCTGGTCTCCTCAGGCCCTTCACTTCCTTAGAGAGAAAGGGATTCACCCTGCTCCTCTGATCTTCCTGAAGGAAAATGTTACGGTTGTGTTAGGATTACCTTGGTCAAGCCGGACATGGTGACTTGTGCCTGTAAGCTTCAGCCTATGAAGCGGCCGGGCCTAGGGATCGCGGTTCAAGTCCCACCTGGGGCCCATAGTGAAACCTAGTTCCAAAAAAATAGCTGGGTGTGGTGGTGCGCGCCTGTCATCCCAGCTACCTGGTAAGCTGAGGCTGGGGATTGCTTGAGCCTGTGGTACCCTGGGCAACGTGAGTCTGCGGTTCCACGGGCAAAAATAGTGAGACCTAGTCTCAAAAAAAAAAAAACCAAAAAAACAGGATTACCTTGGTCATTATGTTAACTAGTAACAATCCCAAGCTATGCACCCTCACCTTGTGTCTGGACCTCCCCAGTGTGAAGGCTTCTCTGGATGAGGCTTAGCGAGGTTAAGACATTTACACAGAGACTGAGGGTGGTGGAACTGGGGTTCACACTAGGCTGGCTGCCCCTGGAGCCAGCTGTGTGGGCCCTAACTGATGCTCCCCACCCCATACCCCAGATGTGGATCTGTCCTGCAATGACCTGACGCGGGTGCCTGAATGCCTGTACACCCTTCCCAGCCTGCGCCGCCTCAACCTCAGCAGCAACCAGATCACGGAGCTCTCCCTGTGCATTGACCAGTGGGTACACGTGGAGACCTTGAACCTGTCCCGCAACCAGCTCACCTCACTGCCTGTGCGTCCAGGTCTGGAGAAGGGGAGGGGAAGACACTGGACTACCCTGGCTTCCACCCCTGACTCCCGCCTCTGCCTGTCTCCCCTCCAGTCAGCCATTTGTAAGCTGACCAAGCTGAAGAAGCTGTACCTGAACTCCAACAAGCTGGACTTCGATGGGCTGCCCTCAGGCATCGGCAAGCTGGCCAACCTGGAGGAATTCATGGCTGCCAACAACAATTTGGAGCTGATCCCCGAAAGCCTATGCAGGTGCTGGGGGTGGGCGTGGTGAACAGATTACTCAGCATAGAAACCCCAGAATTATATATAGTCGGTGGTCTGCGGGGAGACTCATTCCCTCCTGTCCTAGCCGTACTCATCCTCCCTCCTCCCGAACATTAAAACCCACTGTTTCTCAGCTGCCTGGCTGCTCCGTTCCCCTGGCCACTTACCTCCCCTCCAGAACCCCCATTTCCACTGTCTGAGGCCTCAGCTCTATCCTCACAGGTGCACCAAGCTAAGAAAACTCGTCTTGAACAAGAACCGCCTGGTGACCCTCCCAGAGGCCATCCACTTTCTGACAGAGATCCAGGTCAGGGCAGAACATGCGGTGCCAATGGTGGGTGGAAGGCCCAGTGGGGAGGGCAGAGGATCAGACAGATACTCGGCAAAGACTGAGCAAAGCAGTGTGCACTGGTGTGAGAGGACACCCAGCAGAGACTTCTGGAGGGGTAGAGTGCAAGGGCACCTTTGGGCAGGGGAGCCATGTCACACTCAGCATCACTTAAGCCACATGACCAGCCCATGAGGAGGGGCTGTCCCAGCCCAGGGAGAACTTACCTCTCAGCCCCGGCAGCTGTAGAAAACCACAAACTGGGATGGGAGTGGCTGGGAGGTGGTACTCGGGCTCAGCAACTGTTCTGCTCACCCCATGAGGCAGATCCTGGACGTGCGGGAGAACCCCAACCTGGTTATGCCTCCAAAGCCTGCTGACCGCACTGCTGAGTGGTACAACATCGACTTCTCGCTGCAGAACCAACTGCGGCTGGCGGGTGCCTCACCAGCCACTGTGGCTGCTGCAGCAGCTGGTAAGCTGGGCAGGGTCTGCCCTGGGAGTGGGGGCTCCCCGCCGAACTTCACCGTGCTCGTCTTTAAATTTAGGTGGGGCCTAGCTCCCTGGACTCCAGAGGATGGGGCGGGCTGCTGGTGAGCAAGGTGCTCCCCAGGGACAGGCCACCCAGCACTCAGCTGTTTCCATCCTGTAAGCAGGAAGTGGGCCCAAGGACCCTCTGGCTCGAAAAATGCGGCTCCGACGGCGGAAGGACTCAGCCCAGGATGACCAGGCCAAGCAGGTGCTGAAGGGCATGTCAGACGTGGCCCAGGAGAAGAACAAAAAGCAGGAGGTAAGTTGAGCTAGGAGAGAACAGCTCTTCTGTGGGACTCTACCCAAGACTGTGTGACTTAGGTCAAGAGGGAGCGGGCGCTCTGGGCAGAGAGAAAACCCTGTACCAACCCTGAGGTGCGCAGCAAGCAGAGAAACCAGCCTGGGTGGCTGCACAGAGTCAAGCCACACGTTCCGCCTTTCCCCTGGCCCCAGGAGAGTGCGGACACCCACGCCCCTGGGGGCAAGGTGCGTCGCTGGGACCAGGGCCTGGAGAAGCCGCGCCTGGACTATTCTGAGTTCTTCACGGAGGATGTAGGCCAGCTGCCCGGCCTGACCATCTGGCAGATCGAAAACTTTGTGCCGGCGCTGGTGGAAGAAGCCTTCCACGGCAAGTTCTATGAGGCTGACTGCTACATCGTGCTCAAGGTGAGGGTCGGGCTCTCCTCTTTCGGGGCTCAGAACCCCTACTCCAGTGTGCTCCTTGAATGAGACAAACCTAAGGCTCTGTAGGGACCCCAGGGTGGGGCGGCCCAAGCAGAGCATGGTAGGCCACCCTCCTGGGGCCTTTCCGGGGTGAGTGGGAAGCCGGGACGCCTGGGCAAGGGCTGACAGCGCTGGTACCCTGGCCACAGACCTTTCTGGATGACAGCGGCTCTCTGAACTGGGAGATCTACTACTGGATCGGCGGGGAAGCCACGCTCGACAAGAAGGCTTGCTCTGCCATCCACGCCGTCAACCTGCGCAACTACCTGGGAGCCGAGTGTCGCACCATCCGGGAGGAGATGGGTGATGAGAGCGAGGAGTTCCTGCAGGTGCCAGTCTGACAGCGGGGCATGGGTGGGGCACGGCCAGGACCGTTGGCCCCGGGCAAGCTGGTGATTGGGGCCCAGGTGGGGGAGTCAGGAATAATTAATGAAGCTGGTGTAAGGGCATGCGCCTGTAATCCCAGATACCTGGGAGGCTGAGGCTGAGGATCACTTGAATCCGTGGGTTTGAGACAGCCCTGGGCAACATAGCGAGACCTAGTCTCTTAAGGAAAAAAAAAAGTGGAATCTAGGGAAGACAGCAGTTGCAGCTGGAATTCCATCAGGGAGGCCAGGAGAGCAGCAAGGAGCAGCCGTGACTAGGGGGTGCGGCCAAGAGCTGAGCACCAAAGAGGTGGACCCAGGGCAGGACCCAGAGCCCAGAGTGACTAGACTAACCCTGCCTCGTTACAGGGCAGGGCTGGCCCACACCAGCTAGTAAGATGTACACAGCTGCATGATGGTTCACCCAGATTTGCTCAAACTTGCCCTTTTCCATCAACCCCCCTGCCTCCTGCACCCCATCTGTGCATATCCACACATGCCATGTGCCCAGATATGAACGTGCATTCTAACGCTGCAGCGTGTTTGTGTTTAGACACAGACCTCACGTATTTTTTCGCATAATGCATTTGTAGCACCTGACACACCTGTCCGCAGGTGGTCTTACAGGGGGCAGCACACTGACCACACCCTCACACACAGGTGTTTGACAACGACATCTCCTACATTGAGGGTGGGACTGCCAGTGGCTTCTACACCGTGGAGGACACACACTACGTCACCAGGTGAGGGGTGTGCAAGTGGGTGACATGGATCTGGACTAAGTGGGAAGGAAGTAGGGAAGTGTTCACTGTAGACCTGGTGCTCATGCCAGACACACTTGCTCTCGCCCCCAGGATGTACCGCGTGTATGGGAAAAAGAACATCAAGTTGGAGCCTGTGCCTCTCAAGGGAGCCTCCTTAGACCCAAGGTGAGCACCCCTGACACGAGGTGGGTGCTTGATCTGAACCTCATCCCCTGTAGGAGGCAGGTTTGGACTCTAGAAGAGGCCTTCCAGCAACCCTTTTAACCCACCATCACACATAGCTTGGCAGGGTGGGGGCATCTCTAAGGCTGGAGAAGGGCCTAAAGCCCTATAAGGGGGGATTTTTTTGCCAGGGTCAAGGGCATGGGGCAGTCATTACCTGTGCCCATCACAGCATCTCCTGCCCCTCCTGCCCAGGTTCGTTTTCCTGCTGGACCGAGGGCTGGATATCTATGTGTGGCGAGGGTCCCAAGCCACGCTGAGCAGCACCACCAAGGCCAGGTATGAGGACCGTGCCCTGCTCAGTTGTATAGGGTGTGCTGTACAAAGGAAGACTGTCCCCCAAGAAGGGATATGGGTCTCACTGAAGGTTCTGTATTCCACCCTCAGGCTCTTTGCAGAGAAAATTAATAAGAATGAACGGAAAGGGAAGGCAGAGATTGTGCTGCTGGTACAAAGCCAGGAGCCCCCAGAGTTCTGGGAGGCACTGGGTGGGGAGCCTTCTGAGATCAAGAAGCATGTCCCTGATGACTTTCGGCCACCGCAGCCCAAGCTGTATAAGGTGAGCTGAGATGTTGGGCCACAGGGCTGGCTATCAGGTTGGGTGGGTGTACACTGCTGTGGTGGTCATGCGCTTCATCTGGACTTGGGTGAGGAGAGGGTGCCACCTTCTGCACAGGCAAGAACCTGGGCCAGGTTCTGGAGCCTGGCCCTGGGAGTGGGGGTGCTGAGAGACATAGTGTTAGGCTGTGTTTCCAGGAAAGTGGGTCTGAAGAGGGAGGCTGAGGAGCACCTGGGTGCTGGGCCTGAGAGCACCTGGGTGCTGGCCTTAATTCTGTAGGTGACAGAAAGTGACGGGGGTGTTGTGAGCAAGAAGAGGGCAAGTTAGAGACTTGGAGATAATGGTAAGAACCTGGAGCGAGTTGGCAGAGACCATATGTCTAAAAGCCTTACACTGACCGAATTGTCCCTAGCATAACTGTAGGGTGGAGAGCGGAACCAGAGGAGCAGATAGTGGCCCTGAGCCCGAAACCACAGGGCAAAGGCCAGAGTTCAAATCAGGGAGCTATAGTGGGGATCTCTTCTCTAGTATGCCTGTATCTTTCACCTGCAGGTGGGTCTGGGCCTGGGCTACCTGGAGCTGCCCCAGATCAACTACAAGCTATCTGTGGAACATAAAATACGGCCCAAGGTGGAACTGATGCCCGGGATGCGGCTGGTGAGACCACCTGGAGGAGGGCTTGGACCAGGCTCTCTCCCCAGGGCCGGGCACCTGCACTGACCACCTGCCTCTGACCCCACAGCTGCAGAGCCTGCTGGATACGCGCTGTGTGTACATTCTGGACTGCTGGTCCGATGTGTTCATTTGGCTGGGCCGCAAGTCCCCGCGCCTGGTGCGGGCAGCTGCGCTCAAGCTGGGCCAGGAGCTGTGCGGGATGCTGCACCGGCCCCGCCACACCACCGTCAGCCGCAGCCTCGAGGGCACTGAGGCGCAGGTGTGCAGCGGCCCCACCTGCAGAGGCCGCCTCCCCCGGCCCCTGAGAACCAGCCATGCCCTGGGCCCTCTATGGATGGTACCCATCTCCTCAGTGACCCCAGCCCACCCCTGTGCAACCGGCTTCTCCCACCATCCGCCACCCTGGTCCCAGCCCAAGTCCCTGCTCCGGACTCTGCCTTCCGAACCTCCTGGACCCCTTAGGCGCCAACCTTAACTGCCCAACCCCCACTCCAGCTTGTGTTTCACCCCCTTGGGCAGGTGTTCAAGGCCAAGTTCAAGAATTGGGACGACGTCTTGACGGTGGACTACACGCGCAACGCAGAGGCGGTGTTGCAGGGCCCGGGGCTCGCTGGGAAGGTGAAGCGTGATGCCGAGAAGAAAGATCAAATGAAGGCCGACCTCACCGCGCTTTTCCTGCCGAGGCAGCCGCCCATGGCACTGGCTGAGGTGGGGCAGGTCTGGGGAGCTGCTGGGCGGATGAGCCCGGTACCTGGAGGAAGCATTTATGCCTGGGGGAGCCTGGGGGCACCCCTGCCTGGTGAGGCCAGTCGCTGGTGGTTGCGTGCAGGCCGAGCAGCTGATGGAGGAGTGGAACGAGGACCTGGACGGCATGGAGGGCTTCGTGCTGGAGGGCAAGAAGTTTGCACGGCTGCCGGAGGAGGAGTTCGGCCACTTCTACACACAGGACTGCTACGTCTTTCTGTGCAGGTGCTGGCCCAGGGCACGGCTCTCCTCTGCCCTGCCCCGGGCGGGGGGGGCTCAGCCTCCGCTCACCCTCATCTGGCCCCGCAGGTACTGGGTGCCTGTGGAGTATGAAGACGAGCAGGAGAAGAAGGAAGAGAAGGAGGAGAAGGGGGCTGCTGAGGGCAAAGAAGGCGAGGAGGCAGCGGCTGAGGCAGAGGAGAAGCAGCCCGAGGAGGACTTCCAGTGCATCGTGTACTTCTGGCAGGGCCGCGAGGCCTCCAACATGGGGTGGCTCACCTTCACCTTCAGCCTGCAGAAGAAGTTCGAGAGCCTCTTCCCCGGCAAGTTAGAGGTGCGCCTTCGTATGGGGGGGAGGCTTGGACCTCCCAGGGCAGGGTGGGCTCCCAGGAGCTGCTCCTGACACTTCCACACTCCCAGGTGGTGCGTATGACACAGCAGCAAGAGAACCCCAAGTTCCTGTCCCATTTCAAGAGAAAGTTCATCATCCACCGGGGCAAGAGGAAGACAGCCCAGGGGGCCCTGCAGCCCAGCCTGTACCAGATTCGCACCAACGGCAGTGCCCTCTGCACCAGGTGCCTGGCTGGGGGAGGGGGCTCGTGGTGGGCAGCCGGGGCCAGTGAGCCACACCCACTCCTTGCTGATATCCACCTCCCCCAGGTGCATCCAGATCAACACCGACTCCAGCCTCCTCAACTCCGAGTTCTGCTTCATCCTCAAGGTGAGAGCACGAGTACGGCCAGGACTGTGGTCCAGGGTTGTAGGCTGGACCGGACCTGAACCCATTGTACACTCCCCAGGTCCCCTTCGAGAGCGAGGACAACCAGGGCATCGTTTACGCGTGGGTGGGCCGGGCGTCGGACCCTGATGAGGCCAAGCTGGCAGAGGAGATCCTGAACACCATGTTTGAAGCCTCCTACAGCAAGCAGGTGCCCAGGGTGGGCAGTGGGTGCAGGGGCAAGCGAGACAGGTGGGGGCCCTGGGCTGGCTGACTCTTCTTCACACAGGTCATCAACGAGGGCGAGGAGCCCGAGAACTTCTTCTGGGTAGGCATCGGGGCCCAGAAGCCTTACGACGATGATGCCGAGTACATGAAGCACACTCGGCTCTTCCGGTGAGGAGTGGTCCTGGGCCTGCCGCAGCCTCCCCTGAGTTTGGGCACTGCCACATGTGACCCTCATCTGCTCCCTGACCCTTGACCCCCAGGTGCTCCAACGAGAAGGGCTACTTTGCAGTGACCGAGAAATGCTCTGACTTTTGCCAGGATGACCTGGCGGACGACGACATCATGTTGTTAGACAATGGCCAAGAGGTGAGCTGTTGCCGAACCTGCCCGTCCAGGGAGCCTGTCCACTTGTGAAAGTCAAGAGGCCAGAAGGGGGTATTTCTGAGTCACCTGTGAGACCATGTCCTGTTATCTCCCCAGGTGTACATGTGGGTGGGGACCCAGACCAGCCAAGTGGAGATTAAGTTGAGTCTGAAGGCCTGCCAGGTAAGCAGGGGAAAGGAGGCAGAGGCTGGGCCCAGTGGGTTGGGAGGGCAACCTGAGGCTCATCACCTGCTCACAGGTCTACATCCAGCACATGCGCTCCAAAGAACACGAGAAGTCCCGTCGCCTGCGTCTGGTCCGCAAGGGCAATGAGCAGCACGCCTTCACCCGCTGCTTCCACGCCTGGAGCACCTTCCGCCAGACCCTGGCCTAGGGCGTCTGCCACCCACCTGCAGTGCCCCCATCACCACCCAAGCTCTGGGGGAGGGAGAGGAAGGGCTTCCATCCCTCCGCGGCCAGCCAGCAGAGATGGTGTGCAGGTGGCAGCTCCTGCTCCAGCCCCCCCAGTGCCACATTCCCCAGCAGCACAGCTCAAGCAGCACCAGCTGGAGGTGACCCTGACTGGTGCCTCAAAGGTCTGGGAATTTGGACCCTCTTTCCTGCTTGGGATAAAGCAGATGTGACTGACCTGTGTGAGATATTAAATGCTTTTATTTTCAATATTAAAAATCAGTATTTTTAATATTAAAATCGCTAATTTTAACAAAATGACAAAAAAAAAACCCAAAGTACAATCTACAGGGAAACCCATCCTGACCACACCCGCCCCATGTGCACACACATTCTTGACTGAACCTGGCAGAGTTCCCAGTCTCTCTCACATACACACGCCCCACACACAGGAATGGGAGATGCTGGCCCAGGAGCAAGTACCAAAATAGTTTTAGAAATGACTGTCCAGCCCAGCACAGGCGTTAGAAAAATACTCTTTGCAAAGGAAGGGAGAGGACTATCTGGAGTGGGAGGTGTATGGGTTGCCAGCCCCAGTGGCACCGGCCTCCACTGTAGCCACCTGCCTATGGGAGGGGCCTGCTGGGCCCTGAGGTTCTGGGTGGACCCAAGCCCATACCCCGAGGCTGCAATGGGACCAGAGATGGGCAGGTCCCACTGGAACCCCCAGGTTAGCAGTTGCGGGCCTGTGAGGGGCCAGCGGTCCTGGAGTCTAGCTTCGAGCACAGCTAGTGGTAGTCAGGTAGTTCTGGCCTTCCTGGTAGAGAAAAAGAAGAGGAAAGGTTGGCAGAAAGGTAGCCCAAAAGGTCAGGCAGCCTGGTCGCAAAGATGCCCGCCTCTGATTTGGGGATAAGGGCTCTGCAGTGTCAGCCTGAGCGGGGCTGGCCAAGTCTGAGTACTGACCACATCCAACCCACTGAGGCCAGACTGGGGCGGTGATGACCCCAGCAACAAAGAGCAGGCTGGAGCTGTGCGGACAGGGAGACTAGGTAGCAAGCAGACGTGAGCCCCAGATGTGAGACTGGAGCAGCGGCCAGTCTTGGGCTATGCCCCCTCTTGGGGCTCACCTGGTAGGATTGAACCTCATGTCTGAAGTGGGCTGCCCCACAACTGCCCCAAGCTGCCATCACTATTATGGGTCTGGCCAAGTCTTGGTTCACACACCACCCATAATATCCAGGGGTGAGTGGACTGACCCCGTTTTCCTAACAGCAACCGATGAAATTACTATCTGCGTAGGCCCCTGGGCCCCACCAAGACACCTCTGGAAGGCTGCCAGGCCTTCAGGAGCACCTCCATCACAGGGACCTGGCAAGGTCTGAGGTGTGAGATCAATGCAAGGATGGAGTTCCTGAGCAGTACAAACTGTTGAGGGATAAGGATCAGGTTGACCCCGGCCCCCCCCAACTACAGCACCTCATTTGATCAGAATGGTGCAGGCTCGAGTCTCATCTTCTACCAGGTTCCTCAGATTCTTCTCAGATTCCTCTGAAGAGCTGGGGGAAGGGCAGTGATCAGCTAGTTCTAGGGCTCCCTGCCCCAGGGCTGAGAGGATGGGCAGCCCGAAGGCCCTCCCATGGACTGCCCACCTGCCTCACCCCAGGAAATCCTTCACATCTTCCACCGTGACGTCCCCTGTGGTGTCCAGTGTGGTATCAGCACTGGTGGCAGAGTCAATGGACATTGGTGAGAGGGAAGCCTCAGGCGGCTCTGGGTTACCTGCAGAGAGGGAGCGATCAAGCCCCTGCTACGATCTCTGGGCAACTTCTGCATCAGGAAGCCTAGGGACACAGTTTCAAACCCAGCCCACAGAGGAATAGGACACCCACATAGAGGCCCGACCCCTGCCTCCTAGACCTCTTCTTCCCAGGCTTCCAGCTGCTGCTTTCAGTGCGTAGCTCCATGTGAGCTATGTGACGTCTGCCGCCCCTATTTCACACCCAGGCCCCCTCACCAGCTCCCTTGCTGCGAACAGGATCGGGGCTTTCGTCACGACTTGGTAGGGCCAGAACAACACCTGGGGTCCCGTTAGCCTGGCTCAGCTTGGGTAACCGGTGGAGCCTGCAGTTGCAGAGATGGGACCATGATGGGGGCCACGGGCAGGTACGTAGGGCTTGAGAGTCAGATCATTGCCCTCCCACTCCCATGGACTGAACCCGAGTGGGCTGACACCATGGAGGAACACCCCAGCTCCATGCAGTGTTGGGGGGGAGGGGGAAGAACAAGACTGGTCTTAGTCACAGGCTCTGGATCAGGGGCTGACCCATTTACGCACCTGGAATGAGCAGCATCATGGGGCCAGCTAATGTCCAGAGAGCAAAGTGGCTCTGTGATGTTCCGGGCACTTAAGGAAAAGCGTTCAAACTCTGACGGGGAAATCAGGTAGAAACCTGGGTGGAATGAAAATAGACTGGCTGCCCAATGCAAACTTAAGGCTGAAAACCTACCATCAAGAGAACACAGGCCCTCACCCAACGAAAGAACACTACCACAGGAAAGAGACTGATGGACTTAACACAGACTAGCAAACAACAGAGAGTGGGGTGTGAGAGAATGGAGGGAGCACCTGAGGGAGGGAGGTGGGGAAGATATCCCAGAAACCACTTCCTGAGGTTGTGATTTAAAGAATGAAAAAAAGAAAAGGAAAAAAAAGAAACCTGGGTGGGGCAGGAGAGGGGTGCGGCTGGGACTCACAGCCCTGTGACCGATGCCCCCAGTCCCATGCCAACGTGCCAGATCCCCCCACCCCAGTCTTTCTGCAGACCCTCCCTGGCAGTCCTCCTGGCCTACTCGGGTCTGCTGTCCCTGGGAGCCTCGCCTCACCCTGGCCATGGCGCGTGAAGACGCAGGATGCGATGCCACTGATGTCCTCCTTGCGGATACAGGAGTAGTGCACCTGGGGCCGCAGGCCAGGCACCGAGAAGACATGCACATCGCCCAGGTTGGTCAGGCAGGTCAGGCAGGTCTCGGTATAGTCCTCAGAGGTCACGCTGGCAAATGTGGCCAGGGCCACCTTGCGCACACGACAGCCCTCATGGGCTGTCAGTTTGAACTTGGTCTTGGCGCTCACTTTGGGCAATGTGAACACCTGACAGTGAGGAGACAGCGCGTGAGCAGGGCCTGGCCCTGTCCATGGCCCCAGGGTCCCTCCTTCCTGTCTGCCAGCACTAGTGCCCAACCCTACCCCAAGCCCAACCTGGCCACTTCTTGCCCTGAGCTACCACCCTCACCTTTACACCGCTCCCAGAAACTTCCCAGGGCCCCTCTCCTGTGGCAAAACCAGGTACTGAATTGCAAGGTTTAGATGACTGAGCATGAGTCCCTGCCAAACACAGCCCCAGGGACTGGTGAAGCATACCAGTGGGCACTGTGAGGTAGGAGGGTCCTACAGAAATGCAGTAGGTAAAAAGGGTACCTCTGCTGGCCAGGGGCATCATGAGGAGGCTCAGTGGGTCGGGGGTGGAGGCAGGGTAGGAAAAAGGGCCCAACAATGTTTGTGAGATGGGAGCTGTGAGGAGGTCTCTGGGGGCAGCATACCTTGAACTGCTCCTCAGAGGCGATGAGCACAGCATGGCCACCTTGCATGTCGGGGGCCTGTGCCAGGTCCCGGGAGGCCTCGTACGGCTCAGGCAGGGGGCGACCGCGCCCATCCAACACAGCAATGGCCACGACGGGTGCACGATGCATCAGCTGCACCTCCTTGCCCAACACGGCCTCCACTGGCCGCTCAGGTCGCTTCTCACTGCCTGCTGCAGCTGCAGGCACCTCCAGCGCGTAGGCGAACACAGAGCCAGAGTTGGTGCCTGCCCACATGGTGGGTCCGTGGTGGGCCGCTGAGGAGCAAAGGCGAGGGGGACATCTTCCTGCTATCCTGGGACCCAGGACCAGAGTTCTTCTATCCTGTGCCTTGCCTTGATCTTGATCAGCCTTGGGTACCACCTCCATTTTGGTGACAATAATCTGCCCTCCCTGGGAGGCAGTAACTGCCTCTCAGGTACCTCCACAGGGACATTGAGAGCACCCAAGTAGAACCCTGATGTCTCTCACTCTACCCCCCCCTGTACCTCAACTGCCATCTCAACAGCACAGCTTTATGACAAAGTCCCAACGCCCTTTCGCCCCCTCCAAATCTCATCCCCAGAGTCTGCCCTGTCGACAGACTCACAGTCAGGGTCCTGGCCCAAGTGTGTCCTTCCACCACCCCTGCTCCACCCTTTCACCTCAACATGGTCCCAGGTCTGTGCTGAAATGAAATGAGCCAGCCTTGGGAGCTGTGCGGCCCATCTTCCCTGCGTGAGCTGCAGCTCTGGTGGAGAGCCAGAGCTAAGAATGCCGGCGTGTGGGCGGCTCCAGCGGGCAGCTCCTTGCACCTTGAAGAACGATGACCTCAATCAACCACCACCGGGGGAGCCAAACACCAGCGAGAAGTTAGTGAGCAACTCAAACGTGGCCCAGACACCGGCTGCCTTACTACCAGGAGCTACACCCTGCTGGACTTTGCGAGGAGCTAGTGGGACAAGGTGAAAACCCCTGCAGCTGCCACATCCTTACAGTAGGAAAAGACCCTGGGCAAAAACCCTCAACAGATCAATGACATCAGACTGAGACTCAGCGACATACCAGTGAAGCACCAGGAGCAGACCCACACTATCCACAAAGAAAAGCAAATAGGAGCTCAAACTCCTGGACCAGCATCCACTCCATGGGGGCAACCAGGCACCATGGCTGTCGTTTACCTCAGTTAGGTCCCCTGATGTGTGGGTGTTCATTTAAACTATTCCAGTGAGACTGTGTGGGATGGGGAGTGTGGAGCAGCAATGGCCGACAGCCCAGGTGAGGGATGATGCAGCGACTACTCTATTTTTATAGGTGGCTGAAAGTCTCCGTTATAGGCCGGGCACGGTGACTCGTGCCTGTAAGCTTCAGCCTATGAAGCGGCTGGGCCTAGGGATCGCGGTTCGAATCCCACCTGGGGCCCGTAGCAAGACCTAGTTCCAAAAAAATAGCTGGGCGTGGTGGTATGTGCCTGTAATCCCAGCTACCTGGGAAGCTGAGACTGGGGATTGCTTGAGTCTGTGGCACCCTGGGCAATGAGAGCCCGTGGTTCCACAGGCAAAAATAGCGAGATCTAGTCTCAAAAAAAAAAAAAAAAGTCGGTTATACCAACTAAAATCAAGGAATGACACAGACCAACCACACCACTTCTCTGTGCAAGACGCTCCTGGGGCCCCAGACATGGGCCTAGAGTAGCGGCACCATGCCTGAGCTCCTGCTCTCCGGCTCCCTCCGCTCACAGTGGGCCTCAGAGGCCAGCCTGGCTCACTCACCAGCACTCACCTCGGAAACGCCTAGCAGATTTGAGTGGCCAGGACAGTGTACAATGAGAGACACTTTCAAACCTCACCGAAGCAGAGCCCCGTCCCTCCCCCACCTCTGCCCATTTCCAAGATGGCCAACCAAGACCCACCTCCCCAGCCCCTGCCCCTCACCATCTCGAAGGAACGTGTCAGCAAAGTAGAGGCAGCGCACAACACCCGAGTGGGAGTCGTCGGCCGAGCGGGGTTCGATACGGCGCTGCACAGGGGTCATCTCCACATCGTGGGGGCAGACCTGCTCTGCCAGGTGCGCGTTGGCCTCCTGCAGCTGGAGGGGCATTGGGCTCTGGAACACCATCTTCCCTGTACCCCATCTGCTCCCACAGTTCTGGTACCTGACACCCCACACCCACCCCAATGCAGGAGCCTGCTGCTGAGTGATGGAGCCTGCAGCAGACAGCAGGCTCAGGGCCAGGACCAGAATTCCACTCCATTTCCCAGGCACAACCTGAAGAGGTGGGCCCCAAGCAGCCTGGCCCCAACTCACCTTGCTGTTGGCATGAGGAGCCCGCTTCTTGCCTGAGACCCGGCTCTTACGGATGCGCCGGAAAGACTGGCGCAGTGACTTCTTGAGCGACTTCACCCTGGAGAGCGGCCCCTCCATGGCCAGGGAGTCATTGGGATGAAGCGTGCATCTGGAAGCAAGCAGGTGCCATTCATACCAGGGAGCAGCCAGCCAGCCTCAGGACACTGCCCCACAAACCCAGCAGCAGCAACTAACTGAGAACTCCACGAGCAGCCCTTCACGTGAAGGCCAAACTGCCAGAGGCAACACCTTCACCCTCGCCAAACCTTAGAAGGGGCAGCAGCGAGATCCCACAAGAGTCAGGGAGCCAGAGAGAGGTGCAGAGCCCATCTCCCTGAGCTCCAGAACACTCCTTACACACCTGGCCAGAACAGGGCTCTTGCGCTGGTAGTCAAAGAGGCCAAAGCCATGACTGGTGCCAAAGGCTACGAGACTCCACTCGGCATGGAGCGTGATGGCTGTGACGGCAGCTGGAGGCAGGCACTGAACCAGAACACGGGGCTGGAAGCCAGCAGGCCAGGGCAGCAGCCCTGTGCGTGGGCTCAGCCGCTCATGGCCCTTCCATGTGAAACCCTCACGGTCCTGGAGGAAGTCCACACTGGCCACGCTGACCGCCTGCTCTGAGGGCACATCGTTTAGTTCTAGCACCAGCACCTGAGACCACAGTGAGGTGAAGAAAGGTCAGCAAGAGGATGGGGCCATAAGTGTCCTACCCAAACTTGCAAGGTCACTATCAGGGTGACCCCAGCATTGCCTCCGGTTCACCCAGCAAATAAACACTTATTGAATGCCTCCTGTATACCAGGGCCCTGAGGGCTAAGGCACACAGTGGTGACAGTCCCAGTCCTCCAAGAGTGAAGTATCCTCCCTCACAAGCTGATCTCCCATTTAGCAATAAGCACACCATGAGCACCTTCTGTATACTCTGAGTGCTAGGGCATGGCAATGACCAAGACCCCACCGGCTGCTGCCCTCCCAGGACTCATCTAACACTAGTATTCCCACTGTGGGCCCAACTCCTCAGGGTTCCCTACAGTCAGAACTTGGACTCAAAACCCCCAAGATAGATTCCAACTCCCTTCCTAGTCTTACCCCACCCAGCCTTACCTGGAGATTCATTCCCACCTTGAGCCTTTGCCTGTACTCATCCTTCTACCACTTTACCAGACCCTCCAGTTCAGGCTCAGCTCCACCAGAAAGCCCTCTGGGAACCCCAAGACTGGGAACAGCTCAGCCCTACCTGGCCTGCAGTGCCTGCCACCACCATGTGGGCTGTGTACTTGCAGAGAGTCACCTTCTGCACGCCAAGCCGGGGATCATCACTGTAGGGGTCAAAGCAGCCAACCTGGGGAGTGGGATAAGTGATGACATGATGCAGGGCCAGGACCTGGCTCTGTGGGGCTGGGGGAGGGGCCCACCTTTCGGAAGGGTGGCCAGTCTTCCTCGGCGGCCTGGGCCAGGCTGTCAATATGTTCACAGTCCGTCTGGAAGAGGCCAGCTGTGCTCAGCTTGTAGAGCGGACGCAGTGCCACGCCAGAGGCATCCCAGAACCGCACAGTGCCGTCCTCGTGGCTTCAGGGAGGGTGATGTCAGGCAATCCCATGACCCCTGCACACCCCCCTCTATCCAGTCATCCAGGCACCACTCACAGAGCACCTACTATACATGCCAAACACTCCTACTGCACACAGCAAACAGGAAATATCTACTTTTTAGAACACATACTAAACACCTACTCTATGCCAAGTCACATGTGTGCCACATGCACTTGGGCCCTTCCAACAGGGTGGGGAAATAGTAAGCAAGAGATGGCAGGGAGGAAACAGACGATCACAGGGATCCTGCTACCACTGGGGTGTCCAGAAAAAAATCAAGCGTTAGTATCAGTTGCAGAGCAGAGGGATCAGCTGGGGCACAGGTAGCTATGCAGGCAGAGCAGCAAGAAGACGGAGACCAGGACGAAGCAAGGAGGGGAACGTGAAAAGGGAAAATAAGTCAAAACTGGGAAACAGCCTTGAGACACAGCCCCCAAATAGGAGGCCTGGGCAGTGGTGGGAGCCCCGAGCCAGAGTGTGAGAAGGTGCATGAGTCTGTGGGGCTGGTTGGGACAGCTCCAGTAGCGCTTAAAGCCACAATTAATTCTCTAGCCGAGGATGAAATGCTGGAGAGTCAAGGCCCAAGGGTCCCAGTACATGCAGGCAGTAGGGCAGGGCAGGAAGTTGGGGCCTGAGTCACCGGGCACGTCAGCACCCGCCAGGCCCAGGACAGGCTCTCCAGACCTGCCCTGGGCAGCTCTGCGTGGGCCAGCCCAGATTTTCCGGTCCCAGGGCAGGCTGAGTAGGTGTAGCTCAGTTCCAGGCCAAAAGCCAGGGCAGGGTAGGGCAGGGCCTTTAACCAGGGTCTAGGGAGGCAGGAGGGGGCAACCTGGTCCCACCAGGGGCCACACCTGAACTACTGGGCAGGCTAGTACCTGCCAGGCCCAGGACAGGCTCTTCCAAATCTTCGTGGGTCACACCAGGCTCTGCCCCCCACCCCCCACCCCATACACATACGCATGCACACACATACGCACACACATACGCACACACGCTCATCACAGCTGTGCCTGCCCATGGGTCATGTCTGCTTACCCAGTCAGTAGCAGCCCTCGTTGCAATGGCTCCTGGGCCAGGTTTCGACCCCCGGTGATAGGCCAGCTCTGGGAGGAGGCAGAGATATGAGTGCAAGATTAAGACAAATGTCTTTTCCCTCTTGCACTGGGCACTACACTCTGAGGCCAACTGCCTTGGAGCTACTCTGGCCATCATGCCACACCCAGGCTTGCGCTTAGGCAGTGACTTCCACTAGGAACATCCTCCCTCCCTCCCACTAGAAACAAGACCCATCTGCAAGGATGCTCTGGGCATATACCAAGGCACTGGAGGCAGCCTGGGGGCTCTGCTGCTCGCCAGCACTGAGAATGCGGGCCCACAGCTTGGCTGGGACATTGGCAACATGGGCTGAACAGGTGATAGCAGAGGAGTGTAGAGGGGCCAAGTAGGGAGCAGGTATGGCCGGCCAGCCAGGTGTCTGCAGATCTAGCACCACTAGTTCCTCTTCAAGTAGCACAGCCAGGGCCTGGGGCTCGTCGAATTCTGTGGGTTAAGAGAGGGATGAGCACAACCACAGGTGGTACAGGGCAGAGCAGGGAGGGTCGGGCACACACCATCCTCAGGCCGTGTGCTGTGCACTGTGAAGAAGTCAATGATGCGGGAGGTGAAGTCCAGTGTCACCAGCGTCTCGGCCCGGAGCACACTCACACAGTGGCGGTCACCATAGCTGGCACGTGGCATGCCACCACTGAAGATGATAAAGTGGTCCCTGCATTGGGGGGAAGAAGTCACTTGAGCCACAGGGCTGGGAGCACACACAACCCAGTTCTGGGAGAATGTCACAAGACATCCCTCTAACCCCAGAGTAACCCCTTACACTCCCTCAGCCAGATGCAGGCCCTGACCCACATCTGGGACCCAGCTCCCCACCTACCCAGATTCACAGTTTCGCCACAGAATCTTGTTGATGGCTTTACAGGGGAAAGGACCTAGAGAGGTAAGACAGACAGCGTTAGACTCACTCGCCAGGACCAGAAGAGGCGCTGGTCACATTTCTCACTTGATCTTAGCCAAAAGGCTGAGAAGTGGGGATATCATGCTTCACCCTGTCCTGCCTCCATCACTACCCCCTTTGCAGCTGCGGGGGGGAAGGCCCGCCGCTCCAACCACGACCCTGGGAGCCTTACCTTCTCAGATTTAACTTGGGACTGTCACCTTCCACAAGTCCTCCTGGATACTCCCACCAAGGCCAGGCAGCCCAAGCACCCAAGTTTAGGGGCCTCGACCTACCCCTCACTCAGGTAGTGGAGGCTTCCCTCGGCCTCCCCTGCACTCACCGTAGGGTGTGGTGGCTACCGTGGGCTGCGATACCGGGGAGCTGCCAGCGTCCACAGACCAGATGGCATAACTGCCGTCACTGTGTGAGCTGACCAGCGTGCTACCGCTACGCTCCCAGCACACACTCTCCAGTTGCTGCAGGGGGGAGGGAACAGGCGTAAGCTAGGCAGCGGCGAGAAAGGGCCCCACTCCAGGCACTGGCCTCACCTACACACCTGATTCCCCAGGAAGACTCGGGTCACACACTGTGTGGCCTGGTTCCAGATAACTAGCAAGCCCCGGCTATAGCCAATGAGGATCTTGGTGGGGTCCTGAAGGTGTCCCTGGAGTGACTCCACGGGGCCCAGCGCCTTCCCAAACCGGTAGTCATCTGGCACACTGCAGAGAGAGTTCAGGTGAGGTGGCAAGAGGACCGCCCAGACACAGAACCAGTGCTGGAATGTTTGCCTGTTCTCACCTTTGCAGAACCTCCTCTGGACCAAGGGTCTGCCCCTCCAGCAGCGTCAGGGTGGGAACATCCAGGAAGAAGACACTGCCACCTTCAGTGCCCAGGGCTGCAACATCACCGGCAGCCACCAGCAGGACTACGGTGACTCGGGCCAAGCTGGGTGGGCCACTGCAGGGAAAGAGGAGGCAGGTGAGGGTGTGAGCCCAGCTACTTGCTGTGGAGGGGTGTGGAGACTGGGCTGACTGTCAGCTCCTCACAGCCCCTCTGTACCTGCTGGGGCCTAATTATCAAGTGGGCTAGTGTGAGGGGAAGGTGACAGTGGCAGTTGTGGGCATCATCATAATTAGCTGGTTCAATTATTCATCAGGATGTCGGCAGGGAAAGGGATAAAAATAGTTTGCCAAGGTCTTGGCGATGGGCTCCTGAATTCTTCCCACCTATCAGGAGGGTAGGAAGAACCAGGCCACTTGAGCGAGTCAGGGCTGGGAACTCCAGGACACACTTCAGGAAACCCACCACCAGCTCACAGAAGTCTCCCTGACTTGACAGGAGACTCCCAGGTTGCCTCTATCCTGTGCAGAGGCTGGGAGACACCAGGACTTCACCCAGTGCTTAGGGCTGTAAGGATGGGGTATCTTCCAGACCCTGGCAGGAGCAGGACAAGCCTCTCTTTGAGCCTGGAAGGCATCCTGTGGCACGAAGGACTCTCCCACTCAGTCATTTCAACACTGGCTGGCAGGGCCAAGAGAGTTCCTTCACATTCTCACCTAGGGGTTTGGGCCCACTCTGTTGCCCCCTGGGGTATCCTGCTGGCACTTCCTTGGCCCCAAACCTCCCCTTCTACCTAACTAAGCACACTATGGTCTGTCATCCTAGTGCCAGTTTAAAGGGGCCAAGGGGGCCCTTGCTGATGTCAGCACAGCTGAGACCTGTCCCACAACCTGACACCACTCCCATCACTGCAAGAAGTGCAGTGTCATGTATCAGGTGAGGATGCTGGGACACAAGAGACACAAGACATGCTACTCTGTCTTGTGTCTCTTGGAACTCCAAGTATTAAAGGCCTAGCAATCCAGACATGGACCCTATCTGTTGACCTCAGACTTAGCTGGAACCTCCTATCTGGCACCACAAAGTCCACATAGCACATTTCAGTCAAACAGTCCAGGGCCCAGGTCAAGCTTAATACCCACTTCCCTGAATGCCAGCCCCTGGGGAGCTTCTGCCCCCGCTGAGCCTTTGCAAGGTTTTTCTGTACCCACAGCCATGGCAAGGCTCCTCTGTGATAGCAGCGGTTCTCCAATACCTGGCTCCATCAAAACCTGGCCGGCTAGGCAGCTGGAAACTATGTGCTTCTTCCAGGTGGGCACAGCCATTGTGATGGACAATCTCCCAGAGATGCAGGCTGCTGTCATCCAGCAAGGTCATGAGGCGGCCCTAGTAGGTAAGTAGAAACCGAGTCTGGGCTGGCCTGGAGGGGACAGGGGTGGGGTGGGGGTAGGCGGCCACAGGAACCACGGGAGTCAGCCAGTGTGGGTAGAGGCTCACCTGCCCAGGCAGAAAGTGCATCTGAGTGACAGTGGCTGTGTCTCGATGTAAGCCTGTGAACTCCACGCCCGGGGCACCGTAGCTGAGGACAATGGGTCAAGGGCAGAAACAAGCAGGAAGGAATGGAAAAACTACAGCACAGATGTTCAAGTCTCTACTTTCCCCAAGCTTATGCCAATGGGTCCCAGTCAGTCCTGCCTGTCCCGGTGCCCTCTGAGGCCCAAGTGTTGGGCTACCCAGCTGAAAAGGCACGATTGTGCACTCTCACGGTCTTCTCAAGCTCAGAACGCAGGCTCTATGCAGATGCTGCTAGCTGAGAGCTGCTGTATGACTTTCTCCTCCTCAGAACAGACTAATGACTTTCCATTCTCATCCTGTAGGCTGATGTAGAGCAAATGAGAATACAAACCAACCCAGAACACATGTAGCCAGGGGTCCTGCGCGTGTCTGAGGGCCTGGGAGTTGGGCCCACAAATTGCACTCACACCACCAAATATGCCAGGCCAGTTGTGGCTGGGAAGCTGGGAGCATGGGAAAGTCCAGGCTGCCTCTTCGTACAACTGAGCTCTAGGGCAAACTCTTAACTGTGAAGAAAAAAACCAACCGCCCCCAGGGGGAGGCAGCCAGCAACACCAATTTGAAGGAATGGCCCAGCAGGTCCATTTTACAGATGAGCATAGATTTGGAGAGGTTGAGTGACCTGCTTCAGCATGGGGAGTCAGTGCCAAAGTCCCAGCAACTCCAGATTTGACAGTAGTTCTATAAGGCCTGAGGGGCCCTAAGAGGCCTAAGGGCTTAGGGAGGGGTCATTCAGTTGCCCAGCGACAAGCCTGTTGCCTGGAGCTGGAGTTGGGATTCCCTGCAGGAGCCATGGAGAACACAGAAGAGGGGACAAAAGAAGGGGCAGGAGCAGCTCAGCAGGAATCAGAGTCGCCAAGGAGACACAGCTAGCCCTGTGGGGGAGGGGTAGCCTCTGCACACAGGTCTGTCCTCTCTAGCCTCAGTTTCCAAGCCCAGGTGGTTTGAGGGAAGGTGAGAAAGAGGGCTCTGACCTCTGCAAGGCTGTCTTTTGCCATGCATCAGGTTCTTTATGAGCATGAGGAGTCAGTGCACGAGAGAGACAACCGTACTGGGAGGGAAAGTTCAATGGTTAACACTGCAAAGCATGCAGCATGACTGCAGGACACTGACTGCTATGACGGGATAAGGTACTGCAGGAACATGACACATATGTGGGGCTGGACAGCCTCTACATGGAGCAGGAGCAACACGCCGGGAAGTAGGTGCCTCCAGGGCAAGTGGGGGCTAGGGAATGGAAGAGCCCAGCTCTCTTCTCACCCTATCTCCTGTCCCAGGGGGTGGGGGCTCAGGGGCACATGGGACAGCCACAGCTGCACTGCAAAGCACAAACCACAGGTCCACAGTGGCACCAACCGTGGCCTGGGGAAACCCCTTATCATCATCCTCTTTCCAGGGACTGACTCGTTTCCCACTAATGGATGTGCTTGATGAAGATACTGAGACCGAAGTGGGTAGGCAAACTTTACCAAGTAGCTGCCAGCTAAACCCTGCACCTCAGTTTCCCCTCTGTGGTTTTCACCACAAGCAGTGAGTGTAGCATTCTCCACAGCAGGCAAGGAGGCATTCAGCTGTCTGCCTGCCCCCACCCCACCCCCACCCCGCGCCTGCAAGGAAAATGCCCGCTTTGTGCAGCTCATACAGCCCATTGTGCAGCCAGAGCATCCAGGTGGGGGCTGCACTGTGCTCACCACGCTGAGCCTGGCACAGCCCCCAGCCCTTCCACTAAACACACATGTCTGCACATATGCATGTGTGTATATGCCCAGTCACTGGGGCCCAGCACTCTGTGACCCTAGCCCACTTACCACCCTCAATGTGTACTAAGCAGAGCCCAGCCCCCTGGCCCAGCCTCCTCAGTCACAGTTGCTGGGACGATGGCAGGGTCGCCTAGGTAACTGGCTTGTTGAAATGCATCAAGGGACAGCTGTGGTCAGTGCAAGCTGAACACCCCCTTCCCATTATCTCTGTGAAGAGGCATCTGGGGCAGAAGCTGAGCCAACCCCCACTAGAATCCTGGCACCTACAAAGGCCTCCAAGGTTGGGCCAAGGAGCCCAGCACACAGGGAGTTGCATGCAAGTTGTTCTGATAGGCCCTGGAAGCCACAGCCATAAAGGATACATCTTGACGGCCCCAGACCTGGTGCCAATGGCCATGATTCGAAGCTCAGGGTCGAAGGCCAGGGCGCTGGGCTGGTTGGGGAAGCCATGCTCCACAGTCTGCAGGGGAAGGGAAGACACTCAAACTGGCAGGATGTCCCGAGCCCACCTGCGAACTGCACCACTGCAGTCTCCAGCTTCTGCTGCTGCTGCTGCACAGCAGGCTGGAGCAGGAGCAAGGGAGCTGGGGGAAGAAATGGATCATCACACCTCTGTTACTGAACAAGGTCCGAGCCCCTAGGCCCTGCACAGAGAGCTTCCCCTGACCAAGTCCCTGCCTCTCAACAACCATGTCCATCCCACTGTACTCAGGGCTCTGCTATCAAACAGGGAGAATAAGGCTTAATGAGGTGCAGGCATGGAAATAGACTCCACCTGCTTCATGGGGGCATCCACACCCCATTCTGAAATACCAACTAGAGCTTGGTGAGGCATCAACCTGCCCAGGGTCCCATGTGAAATTCATGGCACTTTCCAAACACAGGTCCTTGATCTCCCACCACAAGGGGGTAGCCCCTACCCACAGATAGGGAGCTTCCTGCCCAGTCCCTGAAGGTATCACCCACCTCTCAGATTTGGGTTCTCCACCTGGAAATTAGCCAACACGATTTCCACCACAAACTGTGGTACGGTTTGTGTGAAGGGGCTTGGGCACAGAGGATATCAAAGCAACAGCTCCCACTGGGTCCTCTCCTCCTGATAGAGTCAATCCTAGCTCAGACAGCCCTGCCCACCCTCCAGATTACATTTACTCCTTCCTGCCACCTGGCCTGTACTTTCCTCCCTTTGCCCACCTACCTGAGAATCATCCCTCAAGGCATGACAGGCAGACCCTCCCTTGGGAACCCATACCTCTGTCCTCAACATCACTGCGGGTCATCCTGTGTGGGCCAACAAGTACTTGGTGACCACTGTCTCAGCAGGAGATACACTCTGTAAGAAACCCTGGTCCCAGGCCTGGCACCCAACCTCAACCTCAGTTCATCCAGGCAGGGACTGAGTCACCTAGACAGCTGGCTTAGCACCAGTTGTTTTAATCACAGCACTCTGCGAGCCTCAGTTTCCCATATGAATACTGGAGGTGGTAAGTCCACCTGAGGCTGAAGCTGTCTGTTTGGCCAGGGTTGGGACAGTTTCCCTTTCCCACCAGCATGGCAATCTCCATGCTGGATCTGACCATGTCTGGCCAGTTCCCTCGTCTGCTCAGGACCCTTCCAGCTAAGTCAAAGTCAAAGTCAAGTTCCTCACCACCTGAGCTTTATCCTCCCCCTCTCCCCTGGCTTACTTGCCTTCAGGCCCAATGGCCTTTTGTTCTCCAGTTTACTAGACAAACCTCAGAATCTTGGCATCACTTGTCCCTCAACTTTCCATAGCAGGCTCCCTCCCTTCACTAGGATCTCAGCTCAGTCAACTCCTCGAAAACTCCATAAACCACCTCCACTCCCCAGATATAGCAGCCATGCATGCCCACATTTCATGCCCTCATCCTACTTTATTTTATCTACAGCAGTGGCCACACCCAAATTACTGCATATTTTACTCTTTTGCTTTGACTTCACTTTTCCCCCCACTAGTACAGGCCCCTGAGTAAAGAGATAATTTGTCTCTTTCGGTCAGTAGAGAGTCCCCAGCACCTAGGAGACCTCATACACAGCAAGGGTGTGGTATCTGTTAATTTGACATAGAGTGGACCCCATGGGCAATCTGTGGTCAGGGCTAGAATATGGACTCAAGACTGAGTCCCTGTTTACCCCTGATGGGCCATTCCCTGGTCCCATCTCAGAAATCTGGGACCTTCTCTAGTTAACACCTACTACTCGAGGACACCCTCTGGTGAGCAAACCCCTTGCCCAAGACCATCCCCCACCCCACCCCTGCTGCCCCCCACCGCCACTACTTTTGTGCACTCAATGGGTCTCATCTTCCATGACTGGGAGTTCTTCTGCCAACCCAAGGTAACAAGGTGGATTCTTCCCATCATTTGTCTCAAGTCCCCAATTCACACCCCACTCACTGGCTGAGGAAGTCACACCTTATTCTCCTCTCACCTCCCAGGGAGTCACCCTCACAGCCATAGCCACCTTCATGGTTTCCCCAACACAGGTTGGAGACCATCTGGGAGCCCCTAAGGAGTAGCTCCCTTTTTGGGTCCCTCATGGGTTCTTGGCTACCAACGATGAGGGTTCAGGCAGCTCCCACCCCGATCAAAAACTATTTGCTCCAAGAAATATCCTGATGCCTCAGTCATTCCAGGTCCAGCTGACCCAGAGCTTCTTCCTTCCTGTTGTATTATGGCAGATCCTCCAAAAACCCCCCCATCCCTCAAAGTTACAGTCAAATCTCACCAAGAAAGGGGCACTGGGGCAAAAAGTGCCAGCTCACTCTGTGGCTTTGGCAAGTGGTCACCCCTCTCTGAACTTCAATTGTCTCACCTTTATAATGGAGATAACTCTAATCTTGAAGAGCAGTGAGGAACTGTGCAGTCAGAGCACTATAAGGTCAAACTGAGGCCAGAACCTACACTCAGGGTTAGAGTTAGCAACTGGAAGTCTGTGACTTCTTGCTGCCAAACATCAGTGCAGGGACAGATAGGGCGGAAGGCAGCCCCCTTCCCTTCTGGCCCTACACAGAGAAAGGAAAGAGCAGCCTTTTACCTGCTACTAGCCTTGGCACATCAGAGTAAGTTGGCTAGCCCACATGACATGGGAAGTAAAGTCCACAGCAGGGAGGGATGTGGTCCCATTTCACAGCAAGGGGAACTGTGACCCTAAGATTTGAAGTGCAATTGGGTATATATATAGCTGGGCATCTCTGGAGCCCCCAATAAGGAAAGCAGAGCAGAGTAAAACAGAGCCTAGGGAGGTGGGGGAAGGGAGGAGAGGAAAATGGAAGGGATTTCCCAGCCCTACCCCAACATCTGTCTCCACTCCTCACCCCTCCCCAGGGCCCAAGTGCAAAAGCAAAAACAAACAGGGCCTGGGTTGACGGAAGGAGTTCTCATGGGACCCCCAAGAAAGATAAAGCAACAGAGTAGGACAGAGTGAGAGTTCCAGAGACCCCCACAGAGACATGGTGGGGCAGAGACACGCAGGAAGAAACAGGCAGAGACAAAAAGTAAGATAGAAATGAAGAGGCAGAGAAGCAGGAAGGCAGAGAAGAGATACTCCTGTGAGTAGATATATTGGCAAGGGCACAGACACCCCCCCTTACCGGGATACCTGCATAGAGGCAGTCAAAATCGGAGAGAGGCAGAGACCCAGAGAAATGCAAAGAGACACAGAGAGACCCAGCACGTGAGACCTGCACAGACAGGGCCAGTGAGGCCCACAGACACCAGGAGAGACGGACAGGGAAAGTCAGCGAGAGACCCAGACCCACCCAGAGTCCAAGAGCTGTACACCGGAGGAGGCGAGAAGTGGGGCCAGCACAGACGGTGCCCGACCCAGCCCCTGACCAAAAGAGCGCCCCCTCTCCCTGGGCCCGACGTGGCTCTGGCCCCGGAGCCCCCCAGCCCGGTCTTCGGGCCCGCCCCCTCCCGCCCAGTCCGGGCCACCGCCGCACCTTGTTGAAAGCGAAGAGTTCCTGCTTGAGCTTCTCGCGCTGCGGATCGGCGCCCTGCCGCCGGAACCGAAACTTCATCATTTTGCGATCGGCTGCCGGCGCCGTGCCTGCCGCTGCCGCCGCCGCCGCTGCCGCCGCCGCCGCCGCCGCCGCCCGCAGGATGCGACGCGCGGCCCCGCCGGTCCTGAGGCGCGGGCGGGGCGCCAGGCGGCCCGGGCGCGGGCGCGCGGGGCGGGGCCCGCACGTGGGTGGGCACGGGTTGCGACTGACGAGCCTTCCAGCCAATGAGAGCTCCCATACCTCGCTCGCCCCTCCCCTACTAACTAGACAATGGGGGAAGTCTGGGGACGCTCCCTTCCCCAGGCTCGGCCGAGGCTCGCGAAGGGACACCCGTGGAGCATGCGCCACGACGCAGGGCCCGCCGGGACTTGTAGTCTGTAAGCCCGAACTCCAGCGTGGGTGGCTGGGGGCGGGCTGTGGAGGAGGGCCGAAGCGTGTTCCTAAACTTGGAGGAAGCTTTTTCCTTCTTTCAACTTAAAAGCGACGTGCATGTTCAGGTTATGAGGCATCCTTGTCCTGAAGCCAGGAGAACTCTGAGGCGATTAACTCCCAAGTCCCTCAGCTTTATTCCTGATTTATGCCACTAACCAAGTTAGATATTTTACTAGCTTGGTGCGGGACACCACTTTGATAGTTCTCCAGCGCACCAGAAGCACCTCCCCATTTATCTTGGCTATATGGTCACTCGGGAATACCTTCCGCAATCAGGCCCTGGGGAAATCCTACACATCCTTCAGGACCTAGTGTGGAATGTGTAAAAAGCACGAGGGATTCTTAGGCGTGCCATCAGGAAAAAGGAGGGACTGAGACCTAGTGGAGAAGAGGGTCTTCCTCGAGAGGTGGGACAGCAGGTCATGGGATTGGATTTGGGCTTGTCAGAGAATCAAGAGCTTCCTCTGCAGCAAACAATGTAAAAGCAAAGCTGCACCCAACCTCCACTCAGGGATAATCAGTCTGCCCCACTTACCCTTCCTGGTCTCCATTATCATCTTGACAAAAAGTTCTGAAGTTGAATTTTCCTTTCCAGCTTAGGATAGATAGGCTGCCCTTGGCTCAGGGCTGGACACTACTAGCTCCCAGAAGTTTAGGTGGGCTAGGTGTCAATCCTAACAACTTTATCAGGATCCGTGAACCTGACTTCTGACCCCCCAGACAGTCGCTAAGCAACATGAATGAGGGCCCCAAGGGATTGAGAGAGCAGGAAGGTGAGAGGAGGGAGGACAGTGAGTACAACAAAATTATTAAAGTCTGTGGCTACATTACTCAAACCCTTTCCAAGCTTCAAATGATTTGACACTCAGTCTTCTATTTCTCTCATAGTTCTATGAGAGAAATAATGTTATCCTAGTTATAGGTGAGGAAGCTAAGACAGATGAGCAAAGGTAAGAGGAACTTAGACCTGACTTGTGGGCAGAGCTGGCTGGATTAAGAAGGTTCAGACCCCTCGGTCACACACACCCATCACAAGCAGCTCAGGCTGCTCTGGGTTCTGGTCCCCACCCTGACACCCAATGGCTGAGTGACAGGGCTTGAACCCTACTTGCTTCTTCCACAAAATGAGAGCCTGACACAGAGAAGTTGTTCATTCATATCCCAGCTGCATCATTTAGAAGAGCAAGTTTCTTAAGTTCTTTTTCTTTTTTTTTTTTTTGAGACTAGGTCTCGCTTTTTTGCTCATGGAACCGCAGGCTCATGTTGCCTGGGGGACCATGGACTCAAGCAATCCTCAGCCTCAGCTTCCCAGGTAGCTGGGATTACAGGTGCGTACCACCACACCCAGCTATTTTTTTGGAACTAGGTCCCACTACGTTGCCCTGAGTGGGACTCGAACCACGATCCCTGGTCCCTGCCATGGCTTCCTAGGTTGCCGCTTACAGGCACGTGCCACTGTGCCCAGCAAGTTTCTTAAGTTCTTTGTGCCTCGGTTTCCTTGTCTATAAAAATGGTACCGATCTCAAAGGTTTGCGAAGATGAGTTGAGAGTTGAATTAGTAATGTCCTTCACAGGTACGTACACTGCATACAGGAAAAGCCCTGTGTTGGCTGTTGTTATAATTCTTGCTAATTGCTATTTGAGCTGTTCCCCTCTATCACCCTGGACATGTTCCTGCTCTTCCTCATTCTCTATTTCTCTATCTCTGAAATGAGACAGTCATCAGACAGTAAGCAGCCACTCCTCCCATCACACACCCCCAGCTCACCCTTAGGGAGTAGGATAGAACCACCCAATGTTCATGTACTGTGATGGGGATGCTTGGTGGCTGTGGGAATCCAGAAGCAAGATCTGACCCAGGGCACATGTCCTGGAGGGAAAGGGGTTGGCATTGGGCTGTACTAGTGAGGAGTTTAATGGGTAGAGAGGGCTGGGAGCAGAGTCCCATGACAAGCAGAGCTCCTCAAAGTGCCAGAAATGCTTCCCGCCCCCCCACATACTTGCTAACAGTGCAGTCTAGTTTCCCCAAATGTAAATGCTTGTGGAGTGGGGTAGCGGAATCTGAATTTTAAGCCAGCCCTTTCCCAGGTGATTCTGGGGCCCAACTTGGTCCCATTTCATTAGGTTGAAGGTATAAACTGGTACACTAAAGTATCATAGTTAAATTGAGGTGCAAGTAGACAGGCCCAGCCCATCCAGATCCAGGTAGGGTTTAGGAATGACACTGGAGAGGTTATCATCTTCCAGGATGGAAGGTTCTGTGGCACTAATGACTGTTTGTCTCTCCCCTCCACGGTGATGCGAGGGCAGCCCAGGCCTATGATTACCATGGTAGCCCAAGGCAACAGGGCCAGACTGCCAAGTCAAATTTGCTCATTGCCGGAAGCAGGAAACTGAGGGCCAAGGGAACCCAGACAAGGGTGTGAGCACCAGGTTTTCAGTGATCTCAGGCACCCCCACACCTATCCTGGGAGCTGGGGGATGCAGGAGGGCACCTGAGTCAGCAGCACTGGAAGGGAAAGCTGGCTGTTCCTTAAGCCTCCCAGACTCAGGTCAACCTCAGGCCAAGGAGGGGAGGGGCTGCTGCCTCCATGGCATTTCCTGGTTGGGGTGGCCCCTCCTTCCTTCCTTTTCCTCCTAGGCTACCCCAGAGTTCTGGTCTTCAGATCCCCAAACATCCCCTGGCTAAGAAGGTGACCTCAGATAAGCCACTTGTCCATCTTGGGCCTCAGTTCCTTCATCTAAAAATATAGTGAGGACTAATTGAGATGATTTTAATTGAATGAGGAGTTAAACATGGCCTGACAGGGTCTGCATCTAGTGAGCCAGTTGTTTTTAGGACTCTTAGCCCAGGACAAACTGGGCACCTCACCAATCTTCAAATGTACCAAGCAAGCTCATGCCTCAAGAGCTTCACTCTTGCTGTTTCTGTGGCTTGACCACTTTGCTCCAGGTTTTCACTTAGCCAAGTCCTTTTTCTTCTTGGTCTTGACTTAAATAACCCTTGCTCAAGGAAATACTGACCTATTTTCCCCATTCCTGGTGCCCTCCTCTGCCTGGTTCTTCTTCCTCGACACTCACCATTTATCAGAGTTCATGAGTATTTTATTGTCTCTCACTTATGAGAATGAGCTTCCCAAGGGCTAGATTTTTAATGTTCTTCAGTACTGTGTCCCCAGTGCCTAGAACAGTGCCTGGCACACTGTAGGTGTTTTACACACACACACACACGCTCTCTCTCTCATTAAAAAATCAAGACAATATTCAAAATGTTAACGTGTGGGTGGTGGGTGCTTGTGTGGCTTTTCTGTTGAGCATTTTCCCATCTGTTTGAAGTTATTTTATTTAAAAAAATAAAGCTACTAATCCATGCTATTTAGAAGTCTAGGAAATGGTGGTTGATAGGACATGGGGAGGGGGGCAGGTGGGTATATAGGTGTTTCTGAGCCAGGGTGGCATGCACTGAGGACATCCTCAGAGGCAGATACCCCAAATAAATGCTGTATTTGTGTTTTATCTCCTTGAACCCTTATAATACTGGAAGTAGGTACAAGAACAAATCCCACTTTATCAACTGCAAATCAATCTAGGGTAGAGAGGTGACTTGTCCAAGGTCATCTAAGGAGAAAAAGGGGTATCAGGGGAAAGCCCCAGAGGGCGGCTAAGCAGCAGCAGTGAGTCAGTGGGAGGAGAATCTGGCTGAGAGAGACAGGTCCGATCTTCCAGAGTTGGCTTGATTCCTGGCTGAGGTCATAACCCTCTGCTGCTGCTGCTGCTGCTGCTGCTACTGCTGCTGCCCAAACCACACATGCAGCTTCTTCCTGGAGGGCCCTGACAGACCCAAGAATTCCCGGAGTGGAGTCTTTGCTATGGTGGAAGATGATGGAGAAAGTGCGAAGTGGGCTGACTGGGAGACCACTGAGGAGCCAGTGCTGGGAGGGATGGGGGAGTGGACTTTGAGCGATGTACAAAATGAAGCTGGATCTAAAGGTGTTAACGGGGCTGCTAAGCTGACAGTGAACAGTGTGCTGGGCCTCCAGGAAAGGCCAGACCAAGTAGAGGAAGTGTTGGGGTAGCTCCAAGGTGGAAACTGCAGAATGACATGCCCAGGGTCACATGAGAGGTAATTCACAGGTCTCTGTACCTCCTGTCAGTGTTCCTTCTCCAAGTGCAGGATGCTCAGGCCTGACATGCCTGGAGTTGTGTTTTCCAAGGTTTGTTCTGGACTGTAAGATCTGAGCATCTGGGTGTACCTGTTCCCTGGTGCTCCCAGAGCTGGGCAGGTAAACACTGTCATACAAAGAAAAGCATAAACCAAAGGAGAGCTTTGATAATCTGCTCAAAGTCACAAAGATATTATGCAGCAGAGTCAGGACTGGAGTTGAGGCCAAGTATGGTATTACAGGTTATAGTGAGAATTAACTCAAGATTATTTGTAAAATGCCTCACTCACCATGGGAGACCAAGAAAGAGTGGGATTTAGGTTCTAAACTCCAAACCTGGCATGGAAGCACTGGACCCACAAAGCACATTCTAGGTTGTGGAAGTCAAGGGTCTGAGAGAACCCAAGAACAGCTGAGATTGGGTGGAGGCAAGAGAAGCTGGTCTGCAGGAGGTGGTGCGTGAGGTAGAGGGCACCACTCTTTGTGCAAAGGTTTACAGGGGAGAATGCTCTGGTGAGCTGAGGCAAAGAGGTAGTATGGGGTTCAGGTTGGAAACAGTCCACACTTTTCTGGTGATCTCAGAGGGAACTGATGGCATCTGGATCTTAACTTGTCCTTCAAGTCCTAGTGCCCCTACACATACCCATTATCCCTGGGGGCTCTGGCTGAGGAGTGCAGATGCAGCTGGGGATCTAGGTTCTTAACCTCTGGGACCTCAGTTCCCATTCCAAACTAAGGGGCTAATGTATCACCCACTTTGAAACACCACTACTTGGAATCTACTGCCATCTTGTGGGTGCAAAGGGAAGTGCACCAACCAGCAACCTAACACCTAGCTGAAGCAACCTAACACCAGCAAGCTAATCCAGAAATGGACCAAGGACTCCAGCGGGTTGCTGAGAGTTCTTTAATCTCTTGTCAATTGAAGAGGCTTTCTTACTGACTTTGATGGTCCTCAGCATAGCAGCCTCAGCCATGGCAGGTCTGATCCTCTGTTCAGACCTCCTACGGGAAGCTGCTTGTAAGAGGCAATTGTCAAACTTTTATGAATTTTTCCAAGTCAGTTAACAATGATTATTAAAAATTAGATTATATCCAATTAAGATACACCAAAAACAAAGATAATATTCAAAACTAAGCACTATTTTACTATCAAGGCTCTTTAATTCCATTTGCTGCACACATCTGTACAGTGGAAGCACTGTAAAGTGGTTTGTGCTTCCCAACTGATGACCTGATGCTGATGTCTTGAGATGACAGGCATATTTGTACCACGCAAACTGCCAACACCATATAGTAGGTTTGAATTAATTTTCTAGACCAGTACCATCCAATAGAAATAAAATGCAAGTCACGTATGTAATTTTAAATTCTTATGTTGCCAGTTTAAACGTTAACAGAAAACAGGTGAAATGAATTTAAACAGTAATTTTATTTAGCCTGGTATGCCCAAAATATTATCATTTTACCATGTAATCAATATAAAGTAATATATTTTACATTTTTTTCAGATTAACCCTTCAAATCCTCGAGTGTATTTTATGCTTAGATGAGCACTTCTCAATTAAAACTAGCCACATTTCAATCAACAGCTGGATTTTCATGTGACTGCCATACTGGACAGCACAGGTCTAGAGTTAAGTGGACAGAGAAAATAATACTGATGTAGATTAAATTTTAAAGTAGTGCTGAAGAATTTCAATCCAGTTATTTTGCCCCAACATGAGGAATCAGGTCATATATCACACTTAACACAGTAAGTTTACTGGGAAAAGAGCAGTATATAATCACCTGAACAGTGAGTGACCCCCCCAAAGACATCAGATCCTAATCCCCGGAATTTGTAAAAATTTTTATGGTAGTTCTTTTAATCTGCAGATCTAATTAAAGATCTTTATATGGGAAGATTATTTTGATTATATAGGTGGGCCTTTAATCCAATTGCAAGTGTCTTAATGAGGCAGAGATAGAAGTGATGTGGACACAAGTCAAGGAATGCCAATAGCCTCCAGAAACTGTTAAGAACTTAGAGACTGCTAAGTCCCAATATCCTCATATCCAATATCCAGACAGTGATTTTGGATTTCTGACCTCCAGAAATGTGAGAAAATAAAAGTCTATTAAGTCACCAAAGTTTATGGTGACATTATAGCAGCCCTCAGAAACTAATACAATTGTTTGTGGTTGAATACTACCACGGGTAGGCTATAACTACAAGAAAAAAAAATGAAAAGCATTCTGTAAGAAATGACTATACAAAATTTATAAGACTACTGTACATTTTATTATTTGTATCTTATATGCTACACATCTTTCCCATCAGTACAATCTATAGCTGTATGCGTGTATGGGGCATATACCAGGTCAGGTTTGCATCCACAGCACCCAGCAGAGCTTGGTACACAGTAGGACACAGTTATTGTTTAAATGACTGACTTTGGGCCTCAGTTTTCCCAGTCACACAACAGGGTTGGAGGAATGAAACGGGCTCCTTAGATGGACAGGGTACCAGATGTTAAGAGCACATGTGTACAAAAATAGCCTGGGACAGGGACTGATAAGACTCAGCACCTAGCCTAAACAGTTGGTGGCCAGGAGACAGTCAGATTTAGGGAGTATGGATCCTGGTGGGCTTGGGGATTACTCATAGAATTATCATTGTCCCAGAGCTGAGACACCATGAAGTTACTATAACGGTATAGAGACTGAAGCCAGCAGATATAAATATATGGTTGGATTCCCTTCCTCTCATCTCTCCAGTCCCTCAATCCTGCAGACAAGGTGTCTCTTCCACCCCGGGTCTAAAGAGACCAGTTGGTTTTGTCAGCTATAGGAGTTCCTGCCAGGTCCCTGGGAACCACATTAGCTCCCAATTCCATGTCTCAAGAATCAAGGGTTCAGGTATACAGTGGGGCTGCCCACCCCTGCCATGTATATAGTCTGGATGACCCCTGGCAAGTACTTTTCCCTCAGTTCCAGTATCTCCTCTCGGCGTATCCAGGGCCCAGTCTGCCTAGTTCAGAGGATATCCATGCAGAGTCAATTGGCCAAAGACATAATCATGTTCTATCACTGATTTGTAGCAACGAGCCCTGACCCATTACCTGTTCCTCTGGACTTTTCTCTGTTAAATGGGCAGTTAAATAGTTTGCCAAGTAGTAAGCCAAGAATCTGGTTAAGCAGACTTGCTCTGGAGCACTAGAAGCAATTGAGAGACTCCAGATGAAAGCCCAGGTCCAGGATCTGGAGGGAGAAAAATCCCACTCCACTTGAAAACATCGGCCTCATGTCCATGTCCTTAACCTATATAGTCCTGGAACTCCTGTACATCTTAAAAGCAGGAATTAGAAAAGGGCTGCTCACAACTGGAGCCACAGTGAGGAGTTCTGTATGCTAACCAAGAATTTAATGAGTGAAAAATCAAGTACCTATCTCCCACAAAGCCCAGATTCTTTCCTACCTTTGTTCATCCCTCTTTCACTGCACAGTCTCTCGGATCACCCAGGAAGAGAGGTTTCCAGAACTCAGAAGGGCATGGTCCTGGCTCCTTTCAGTACACAGCAGTCTGGGCACCCAGACACACAATTTATAAAGTCACCTGCCTAGAGTGGAGGAGGGCAGTGGGCAAGTTCACCTTCAGTCCTCAGTTGAAGGCTGGGCACACAGGAGGCCTGTGTCAGCAACTGGTGGTCTCCTCTGGGGCCCTGGTATGCAATGAACTGTCACACCACCACCCCCACCACCCCAAAACCCTGTTCAGAGTTTAAGGTCCTCTCTTATGACAGCATCAGACAACTGTTTCAAAATATATTAGATTTGGTTTTTATTGTAGAGCACACATATCAGGGCAAAGTGCTGCACACACAACTACAAATCATTTTTGGGAAAAAAGCTGTAAAAAAAAAATAAAACTGCAACTTGCTTTAGTTATGCAGTCCCGACTTGAGAAATCCACGCTGAAAAGGAGTTCTCACCCCTGAGAGGGGCTTCTTGATGATGGCTGCCCCAGATTTCTGCAGCCTCAGGCCTGGGCCTCTGTGATAAGGTCCCCTGGTTTGGGCCTCTGTTCTCAATGGCTGGGTTTTGGCCCTGGATAGCAAGGACACATTCCTAATGAATCTAGATCAGCAAGAATAGCAAAACCTTGCAGCCTTTGAGGATCTGAGCAGGTGGAAACTGCCAAAAACTTTTTTTTAATCCTTTTATTGTTTTTAAAAGCCCCTTCCCCAACTCCCACACCCCTGAGGTGGAGGAGGCACCAACCCAGTCTGCAGGCCTGAGCTTGGCCCTGGATGCATGCTGCAGGCAGACAGAGGGGGTAGGTGCCTTCATAGAGGGATGAAGTGAGAAGAAGGCCCACGCTGGTCAATGCAGGAGAAAGGAAAGGTAAAGGAAAAAGCCAAGAGACCAAAGGAAAAATAAAAACTCAAAACAAAAGCAAACAAAATCCCTACCACACACCACAACAAATTTCCATACCCCAAATGCTAGACTTGGAAGGACACCAGTCCCTCTAGCTAGAAACAATTCCTAAAACTGCCTCAACATGGCAAGTCTAACTGTTCCATACAATTACACGCATATGCTTAAAAGAAGCAACCCAACAAAAGAGGCGTGCTCTTGGCAAGAGAGGTCAGGACCACTGCAGCCAGTCCCTTGGCATTCTATGGGCAAAGCAGGCCAGTGGGTGTGGAGGAAGTCTGTGGGATTGATGTAAGCTCTGGATGCAGTGGCTGGCATAGTTTAAGTCCCTGCCCAGTCATCCTGAATGAGTCTGCTGCCGGAGGAAGAGGGTGTTCTGCTTGAGCTTTGGGGAACTGGAGAGCAGGTGGAAGGTCCGCTGACCTCAACCCAGAGCAGACATCAGTGGACACAGAGGGAAGCAGGAGACAGAACTTCCTTTACAACACTGAGGGATTTACATTTAAAGCAAAACAAGAGATTTCTTAGCTAAAACATTTTGTTGCTTTTAAATAAACTCAGTCTGACACAGCCCCACTTGAGGACCTATGTCCCCAGTACTTTTACTGGTCACTCCAGCATGAGCTTCCATCCCCTAATGATGCCAACAGCTTTTCCATTCAGGAGGAAAACCAAGAGCATGAGAACCAGGTCTTGGTCAATCTATTCTTCCACCTTTAACAGGTAACAAACCAAAAGGGTGGGGGTGGGAAAAGGGTCCAAAAAAACAAAACAAAAACCCCAACTAAACAAGAACCCCCACAATAAAAACAAAACCCTCGAAACAAGAGGGGACAGCTAAGTGAGGATTAACCAGAGTTCCCAAAAGGCGAGGCAGGCCTCAGTGCCTCCGCATCTTCACCTTTCTGGTGGGGCTGCCTGCCGCCTCTGAGCAGTCCTCCCCAGACTCATAGGACTTGCGCCAGTAGTTCTCAGAGCTGAAGCTACCCCTCCGCCGGTGTGTGGGCAACAGCACTGAGCGCCGGTTCTCTTCCTTGTCCATCTCCAGGATCCGAGGCCTGCAGCAAAAGGGGGTGAGATGAAGGAGTTACCCAAGAGGCTGGGTGAGGAGCCCGACCTCCCACCTGCGTGTAGGTCTGAAACTTTCCGTGGGATGACACTTGCTCAGTGGCTCTCCATGACAGGTAGTACTGGCAGAAACAATAGCATCATAGTCTTTGTGCTCGTGGCCATTCCTAGTCTTTGAGACATTTCCCAATTACCCTGTGGGATCTGCTTGGCTCCACATTTGGTATCCCAAGACACTGCCAAGGCTTGGGACAGAAGGAGGCTCAAGACCCTACAAGGTCTTGCGTGTACCTCTACTTCTCACTCCTCTCCTACTCCCACTTTCTTTCTACCCACCACCTTTTTGCTCACCATCCCTATAGGATCCTGAAACCACAAAGGTCTTCTTGCCTCAGGGTTTCAGTCTATATAGTATTTCTTGAAAGTAATAACTTTCCCACGTTTTCCTCAACTTTTTGGTGTGAGCTGAAACAGTACTTCAAAAACTCCCAAACCTTACTGAAATAGGGCCCTGTTCTGCTATCTTTCAAGTCCTAAGCCTCCCACCTAGCATTTACATATACCCTATAAGAAGTTCATTTGTCTGACTAGGACTGAACAAAGGAAAGCCAAGAATCTTCCCTGCTTATAAAAATCTCAGTCCAGCCCTTCATTTCTGGGGCACAGGCAGCTGCCAGGGTGGGAATGTGACCAATCCAGGCGAATCAGACATAATGCTCTGGAAAGGTAAGTAATGTCAGGCTGCTAATCACGTACCCCAAGCTTTCCCCACCCATCTCACCCTACAGCCAACTCATGGTGTGGCTTTGCTGGCTTTTATTAAGGGTCTTAAACAGGGTACCTGTGCGCAGCATCAGGGTCTGCCTTGCGGTGGGACCGTTTGGGTTTCAGAGCAGGATCCCTGTTGTTTCCTGATAGGCGATCTGAAGCATAGCTGGGTGGGATCACAGAGCTGCTCAGGGACTTTGTTTCCAACCGGGGTGCATCTAATCTTGTCCTACAAAGGGAAAAAAAACATAGGTTGTCAGTGGGCCTCTGGGAGAGAATAGTGTCTATCAGACCAAGTCTTGTTCTAGCCAGGCAAATAAAGGTCAGCAGCCTGCTCTGTGCCTCAGTATCCCCAACTTTCAACTAGAGATTGGTCTGGCAGACCAATCTTTTTAAGTTCCAACTTAGAAGTGAGATTTCCTTTTTTATTTTTGAGACTAGGTCTCACTATTTTTGCCCATGAACTGCAGGCTCATGTTGCCCAGGGTACCACAGACTCAAGCAATCCCCAGCCTCAGCTTCCCAGGTAGCTGGGATTATAGGCATGTGCCACCACGCCCAGCTATTTTTTGGGACTAGGTTTCCCTGTGTTGCCCCGAGCAGGACTCGAACCGCGATCCCTAGCCCCAGCCGCTTCATAGGCTGAAGCTTACAGGCACGTACAACTGTGCCCAGCTAGAAGTAAGATTTCTAATGATATGGATTGTTGCCCCACAAAAAAGATACCAATGCTCTCGCTCTCAGCTGCACAAGGCAGCATCATCCATCCCACTTAGGTTGAAGTTTTCCAGGGGCACTGATTTCACCTGCCAGAGGACTCAGGGCGCCACTGGTGGGCACCAACAGATAATTTTGCCTGAAACACCAAAACAAGAAGATTCTGGCCCAGGTCTGTAGAAAGGTTGGAGGGGAAAAAGAGTAAGAACCACCCTGTTTTCTCACACAGGGATACCAAGGCTGTGGCAGAACCAGGAGGAGAGACCAGGCCTGACTCCACATTCACAGGGTTGGCTCTGGTCCTGCCAGTCACCTGGCAACTTCTACAGGTTCCAGGATGCTGACTGAACCAAGGTCTGAGAGCTTTTAAAAGTAAAATCCAATCTACACAGGGTATGAGTTTCAAGTAACATAATGAAACACCTAGTAAAGGGAAAATATTGACGTGTGGATGGGAAAAGAATAGTGAGGCTGTATAGCAAGTGTCTAGGGCAGTGGTTCAAATCCTTTCAGGTTGGCAGCAGCAAGGAGCAAGAGAGAAGCCTGGGATATGGTGTGCTGGGGTATAGCTGGTTTCTGCATCTTTCCTATAGGCTATTAGACACAAAGTAATCATTTGGTTTACAGGACAGGACTCAAAGGATATCCTTACAAGGACACCAAGGGAAGAGAGGTTGGAAATCTAAGAGCAGCCTTGACCTAGGTTGGCTTTCTTGGTAACAACTACATTCAGACCTCAGAGCAGCACCCCTACTCCCTACTGGCTAGCCTGCTGTAAATAGATGGGGGAAACTGGGTCAGAAAGATGCTAAGTCACTAGCCCTAGAAGTGGTGGAACAAAGTTAGCCTAGGTGAGACTACAGACCTCTCAGACAGAAGCTACAGAACTCAGCACTTGGGCAGGACTCATTCTCCTAAGTCCAGCAGGGGGCGCCTTCTGGCTGGGAATCAATGTTTACCCACCTCAGGCCCAAACTGGTGAGCGGGTAGACAGGAAAGACCATAGTCCCTGCCTTTGGTCTCATAGACTGGCAGGTTCCAGGAACCAAGCTATGCTGAATGGCCCACTAGTCTCGGACTCCACCCTGGGAGCCTAAGAATCAGGGAAGACAGCTGCAAAAGGAAGGTGATCCAACACTGATGCTGCTACTCAATGCCAGGCTAGTCATCATGTCTTTCCTAAGTCTCAGTCTTTACATCTAAGCAAAGGAGAAAAAAATCTAATTGGCTCTCAGGCCTCTTTCAGTTCTGAGGGTATAGAAACTGAGGATGTCACCTCCTTCAAGACTAGAATTCTTCAGAGGGGCTCTGGGAAAGCATGGTGCTAGCTAACATGCAAATATAACAGTATAAGTAGACTCACCCAAGACCCAAGGACCTTTCCCCCCACAACCAGGCTAGACCTTGCCCCCCACAACCAGGCTAGGTCTCATATTGCTGCACTCAGATATCCAGGTGGCACAGATCAGACCAAATGAAGTAGCCATGAAGCTTGACTTAGGAGGACTCCAAGGGTCTGCAGTCTCATGGAGGGAAGTTCTTCCTTAGCACCATGGCGTTATGGTCCAACACTAAAACTGTGAAGGTGCCAGAGAGCACATACTCAGGGCAGGAAAGCCTCTGCAAGCCAAAGAATGAAACCTGGGTGGGAAGTGGGGGGGGTAAGGACCCCACAGCCTGAGGTCGTTTCCTTAGGTGAATGATAGATGTCAAGGAAAGAGCAAAACCATCGGGGGAAAAACCTGTGCCTCCACCTGGTCCATGTATCTATGGGCTGACTTCTGTCACATAGGCACACCTGGCAGAGGCTGAAGCCTGGCCCTGCCCTTCTTAAATTAGTTATTACTTGGGTGGCTTGCCTGGACAGTAAGGGACAAGGGTGGTGACTTATCAATATTATCCAGAACTGTTGGAATACCTAGGGAGACTAGTGGGACCAGCTGAGACTACATAGGCAGGCCAGGGACCTGGACTGGCTTCATTTCTCTCTAGCTGCTAATGGAGGAGACAGGTATTCTCCCCACAAGACAGCTCTGCTGCTGTCAGGGAGAAGGGAAATCTACCAGAAAGCCAGCCTTCTGTACCCATTTTGGGGATAATTTAAGCTCTGAAGTACAAAAGGGCTCCTCCCTTGGGCTATTATAAATACATTTCAGAACAGCTGGAGAAGCTCCTAACCTGCCTCCAATTCCAAAATTGACTTCAAGAAGCCCAAGAAGCTAGATCCAAGCTCAGAGCCTACCAGCAGCTTAACTTCAAGTCAAAGCAATCAACTGCCAGGGAACAGGTAAGGATCTTCAGTGGAGAGAGTCACAAGTTTGGAGTCAGGAAGTCCAGTTCTATTAGAGAGCTTATATCTTCTCAAGCCCTTCTCCCATTCCTTCCGTTTTCTAGAATGGACTCAGTGTCCCTGGACTCCAAACCTCTCTAAAGTGCATCTCTTCTGCCTGAAGTTGCAAAAAGCATCTTTGTCCCTAAGTTTCTTCTATACCTGCCCAAGATCCACATCCTTGACCACCTTCGAAGGCACTTCTCCATAAAGTCTTTCTTGTTAACTAGTGCCTAGAGTAAGGTGATAAATGTCTCCCTAAAGGTCGAAGGGAATGGGAAGAGACCATACAAAGCACATTGCCAGCACTAGCAGAGCCTGGCACATACCAGTCACGGTTAACATTTGGAAAATGAATCTCTGGCTGCTCTTCCCAGTTTCAACCCACACTTTGCTAAGGTTCATTTGACCCAAAGCATAGAAGTTGCCTATTTACACTGCCTTGAGCCAATCTGGTAGTTACTACCCAACAACAACGAACCCATGAGGACCCACAAGTCCTTCAGATTATCAAATGTTGACAAGGTTTCTTTCATCCATGAGGTCCTCTATTACTTCTTTACCAAATCCGTCCTAACCACTCTTTCTAAGGTGGATATACTGCTCTATTTTTTGTTTACCACAGGGACATACTCTGTACTTATTGGCCAGTGTTGACTCTGCTTGTGTTGTATTGGCACATATCAAGCTTATCAAGTACATATCAAGCACCAAGGGAGCACTATTTCCTACATGCCTAACTCAGGTGCCTTGTGTTGCACAGCAGAAAAGCTTGTTTCCAAGTCAAGCATCCCTGCTCAAGGATCATTCCAAACTAGCTAGTATGACCAACGGTAGTTCAATTCCTACCCAAGTCCCTTTTCAAATAGCTCATATTCTGCTTGTAGGGTTAATGTGTAGGTGGCAAGCTACTCAGTGCCAGATGCTAGACAGGTAGTTGCTTGCCATGGACAGCATGCATGGTCCTTCAGAAGACTGCACATCAGGGAAATGTAGGAAAAAAGGACTGCTCCTTCCTCTCCTCCCCAGGCTCATCTCAGTAGTATATCTCTAAACCCCTGAAGTTGATCAGTCTCTTGATTCTCCAGCCATCAACTTAAAATTTTAACCATATTTCTAAAAATATTAGGTTCTCTGACAGGGGTACCAATGACTGACAAAGATGCATGCTGGGTAGCTTGTCCTGGATGGGCTGGGAAATGGGGACATTTAAGAAAGTTGGGGGGGAGGGGAAGAATCTGACATGCCTCAAGGAAATGAGTGGTCTGCTGCAGCTGCTGCCTATGCTCCTCCTCCACTATCTGCATTGTAACCCCCTTGCCACTTAAAACAATCTCACCAATCAGTTCTATAGTTGCACAGCAGAGGCAAGAAAGCTTTTCTGTTTCTGAACTCATTTATTAAGCTCATCTACCTACCTCAAAGCACACTGGAAAAGAGGAAGAGTTTGGACAAGAGACCACAAAACCCAGCATCAGGAAACCAAAATTTAGCCTTATTCAGTCATTTATTGGTTGTGACTACAAACACATCACAGCGTTAAGCCTGAGGATTCCATTCCTAAGGAAGCTTTCAGGTCATTCTCAGTCTCCCAGTAAGAAACAATGGCACCGGCCAGGCACGGTGGCTCGTGCCTGTAAGTTTCAGCTTATGAAGTGGCCCGTAGCGAGACCTAGTTCCAAAAAAAATAGCTGGGTGTGGTGGCATGTGCCTGTAATCCCAGTTACCTGGGAAGCTGAGGTTGGGGATTGCTTGAGTCTGTGGCCCCCTGGGCCACGACAGCCTGCGGTACCATGGGCAAAAATAGAGAGACCTAGTCTCAAAAAAAAAAAAAAAAGAATAAAAAGAAAGAAAGAAAAACAATGGCACCAAATGCATAAAGACTCAGCACCATGTACATTCCAAGGAACCACATTTTGCTAAATGAGAAAACACTTGGCAACCAGTTAACTGCTTCCCTCCATGAAGTACTTAGAAGACCATCCCATCCCTGACTGACCTGGGCAATGACTAGAGCTCCCAAGCTCGCCCCCCACCCCCAGCAATCTACACAACCTCTAAACCTGAACTTAAAAGAACTAGCAGGACTAGTGCAACCCTTCTGCCAATGAGGAGTAGAGTGAGACTCAAAGCCTAGATTCTCATCCCAAGACATCAAATCATCTGCATATCATCTCAACAAAAGACATCAAATCATCCAACTACCCACCAAGGCCACATACTTATGTCTGGTCAGTGCCTGGGCCAAAATATTCCTTTTTATCTTGTCACCAGGTTGTCTTTTTCTAAGACAAGTCACTACAGCTTCTCTGGAGCTGCTCCTCATTGATCTGAACTGTCTTCCTTTAAAGTCTCTGCTAGGCTGGGTCTCAAGCAGAATGAACAGTGATTCCCCGGCGATTAGAGAAACTAGGTGGGATTCAGAAATTCACAATGACAAGCACATGAGGTGTAACAGTATACAGTATACAGGGGATAGAGGTATGCATGTGCTGACAGCTGCAGGTATGCATATGATGCTTTCTTGTAAAAATATTAATACTAATATTCTAACTAGGCATCCACATACCCTTTATTTTTGAGACTAGGTCTCGCTATTTTTGCCCATGGAACCACAGGCTCACGTTGCCCAAGGTACCACAGACTCAAGCAATCCCCAGCCTCAGCTACCCAAGTAGCTGGGATTACAGGTGCGCACCACCACACCCAGCTATTTTTTTGGAACCAGGTTTCACTATGGGCCCCAGGCGGGACTCGAACTGCGATCCTTAGCCCCGGCCGCTTCACAGGCTGAAGCTGACAGGCATGAGTCACCGTGCCCAGCAAAAATATTGATATTTAAACCTTGAAAAATGGCTAGGTTAGTTTAGCAACTTTCAGTGTATATTTGTGGGTCCTTTAGGGGTGGGATGTGGGTCAGAAAATAAACATGGTTGGGCACGGTGGCTTGTGCCTGTAAGCTTCAGCCTATGAAGTGGCTGGGGCTAGGGATTGTGGTTCGAGTCCCACCTGGGGCCCGTAGCAAGACCTAGTCCCAAAAAAATAGCTGGGTGTGGTGGCGTGCGCCTGTAATCCCAGCTACCTGGGAAGCTGAGGCTGGGGATTGCTTGAGTCCGTGGTACCCTGGGCAACGAGAGCCTGCGGTTCCACGGGCAAAAATAGCGAGACCTAGTCTCAAAAAAAAGAAAAGAAACATGTTAGATGTGGAAGTATTCCCGCTACAAGCCAAACTGCCATTAGAGTCAAGGGTACTGAGCCAGCCGCAGTGGCATGCGGCTGGGAGGCTGAGACTGGGAATCACTTGAATCTGTGGGTTCGAGACCCGCCTGGGGCAACTTAGTGAGACCTAGTCTCAAAAAAACAGCTGGGCGTGGTGGTGCTCACCTATAATCCCAGCTACCTGGGAGGCTGGGGATGCCTTAAGTCCAGGGTACCCTGGGTAATGAGAGTCTGCGGTTCCCTAGGCAACATAGCAAAACCTAAAAAGAGTCAAGGGTATGGACTGTACCAGGAGCTGGAGGTTCTTATATAAAAGAGGAACAGAAGACAAAAGGGGAAACACCAATAGATCAGGCTGGATGAGTATGCAAAGGCCTGAAAAGTTCAATGAGCATCTTGAGTTTTATCCCACAGGTAAAAAAAAAAAAAAGTCCAAGCCCTTCCCATGGTCCCCTGGGTTGTCTTCTCCCTACAGCTCGGTGCTTCCTCAGTTTGGGTAAGCAGGAAAGTTGGGAGACATCCTACAATATCCTCGCAATGAAGATGTGTACTTCTCATTTCTAGCCAATCCCTGGCTAGCTTTTGGAAGAGAAAATCAGCTACCAATATAGCAATTCTCTAAGGTCAGATTACTGCCAAGAACTGAACTGGCAAAAGAGCTTGCAGGGGCAGCTGATTAACTGTGTGGAGTAGATACCTACCTCCACCAAGAAGCATCTGACTCATTCAGCCTGGGTAGCCAGAAATGGGAAGAGGAAAGAGAGAGCTTGAAAGGTGACCTGACACTCTGGCTATGGCCAACACCAGACTGTTCTGGTTCTCTGTCACCCTGGGAGTTTCTCACCAGGTTCCTAGTGTGGAAGGCCACCTGTCCCTGGTTATAGTTTAAGGCACTAAATAGAGTCCAAAAAGAAGAGACTGGGGAGGTAAGGCCAGAATGGAGCTACACTAGTCTATGGCAATACCACCCTGAACGCACCCAATCTTGGCAGAATTAAGGTACACTCAGGGCTTTATCTCTTCTGAATACTGAGTTTGGGGCCTATACTATGAAATACAAAAAAAGCAAGTGGAAAGGCAGTTAAAAATCCCTCTGATAAATTCTGGGCCTATTCTCAGACTAAGAAGAGGCTGTCTGCTGCCAAGCTGACTCATGTCTGGAGCTCCCATATGTGTCCAGAGTACTCTCCACCACAGGACTGGATCATCTCTATTTTATAGGAAAAAAAGGGACTGAAAGTTTTGACTTCACAAAATGACAGAGCAATGCCAAAGAGATTTCACCACTACATTATTCTGGAGTTCTGCATCCAGAGGGTTAAGAAGCTAAATTATCAACTCAAGTTAAAATAGATGTTAGGCAGAAATTAAGGATTTACTTAGAAAGCTTAACGATCAAAGTAAGAAGCTGCTAAGTAAGCTGGGCACGGTGGCTCGTGCTTGTAAGCTTCAGCCTATGAAGCGGGCAGGGCTAGAGATCACGGTTTGAGTCCTGCCTGGGGCCCATAGCGAGACCTAGTTCCAAAAGAGTAGCTGGGCATGGTGGTGTGCGCCTGTAATCCCAGCTACCTGGGAAGCTGAGGCTGGGGATTGCTTGAGTCTGTGTACCCCGGGCAACAAGAGCCTGTGGTTCCACGGGCAAAAATAGCAAGACCTAGTATCAAAAAAAAAAAAAAAAAAAAAAAAGAAGTTGCTAAACAGAAAACAAATACCCACAAGTCCATACTGATATAACTCAATACAGAAATAAATGGGAGAGAAGAGGAAAATATGCTGTGCAAAATTCCAAATAATGTGTGGCTAAAACTATTTGATGAATTAGAAATGAAGCTTTCTTATAGTTGAAAGGACAAACTCATGACTGAGTGTGGGCAGAATCAGAGGAGAATCACTGATTATAATTCTTTAAAAGGTTGGTGCTAATGCCCCACTTTTTATGTGTGGGCTGCACTTAGCCACCTCCCTCCCAAGAAAACAGTATATGGGTAACAGACGTTGCAACTTTACACCTCAGTCAGGTGATCACAGTCAGAAGCAACACTGGTTAAATCTTAGGCCCCGGATATAACTTGAGATGGACACTTTACCCTGCTGATCTTTGTTCCAAAAACCCATAATCCAGTCTAGTGATGAAAAAAAACAAATCAGTTAAATCCCAACTGTGATGTTCTACAAAATACCTCACTAGTCAATGAGTTGTCATGAACAATGCAAGACTGAGGAACTCATAGTTAAGAGGCACCTTAAATGATACAATAACCAAAATTAATGTGGGGTCCAGGAATAGAAAAAGTGCAGGAAAGAAATAAGAAACTCTAAATAAAATATGGAAGTTAGTTAACAATATCAATATTGGTCTCTTGACCAATGGTATGGTAATAAACATACCATACCCATGTAAGATGCTAACAATGGGGACATGAGGTACATGGTACTTTTCTAGAAATGAAAGGGAAAAAAACCAACAACTAAAGAACATGACAGTTATAGGACAATCTGCTCTATGCTAGGTTTAGGTACCAGTCCTGATGTGCCTACTGATCTCTACGCAAGCCTGGGCAATCACCTAGCCTCTTGGGACTCCATTCAAAAGACAACCTGGTCCTGAAACTCAGTGTCTGCTTGCTTCAGTCCAGTCACATCATGAGAAAAAATAGTGGTGCTGCTGTGAGGCAATGCTGGGTATGTCCCTGACTACCTCACTAGAAGGAGGGACAGACACAGATACAAGCGCTATGTCCCTGCTGAACACTGCAGCCTACTCACCCACCTTCATTTCTATTCTACACAGAAATTAAAACCCAGGCATTTTTAAAGCGTACTGCTAACGCATAGTCTAAAAATAGACATCAAGCATACATGTGATAAATCAGAATCAAGAAGATGAGACAAAGTGTGTGAATGGGGGAGAAGGGGTCAGTATGGGGAGAACCTGAAGAAAGTTCCCCAAATCTTACCACAAGATTGTATGTACCCATAAATACTGGGACCATGTGCTTTCGCTCAGCTCTAAATTATATTAGAAAACTCACTATTTCTGATGAAGCAAAAGACAAAACAGCTTTATCTTCAAAGAATTCAATTAAAAAAAAAAAAAAGACTTTATAGTCTTTTTCTTTCCCAGACTTTACTATGCTAACCTATTGACATAGAGGAGTCAAGGTCTAAGACTCAGACCTGTATTTCTAGACAGGTCTGCAGGTACCAAACACCAGGACACTTACTTCCTGAGGATGATGACTGCTCTGCGTTCCTTGATATCCTGAGGCCGTATGCAGTGAGTGATTTCATCAGCAGCATATCCACTGAAAATAAACACAGAGCATGTGAGCATGGAGAATAGATAACCAAAGCTGGGGGGGGGGGAGGGATGCTGAGACAAAACTACAGCACAGGTTTTATGGCTGATCCTCTGTCCCACTACTTAAGAAGTTCAGGAATCTACACGGGTGGGAAATGTTAAGCTCCAAGACACTTTAACTCAGAAACCACTCAAAAAAAAAATCTGGGATAAGGCAAAAGCTGGCTTTACTGCAGAAGTCAAAGCAAGAATCTTCCTGCACAAATCAAGATTCCTTCTTTTAAAGGGTCCCCTTGACTGTACACCTTTGGTTGCTTTAGAAGCAGCCATAATGACTCCAGACCCCAACAAGAATACAAAAATGCATTTTTCCCCTCCTCCTATACCTCTTATTCTTCAGCATGTAGAGGAAGCCAAGGGAGATGCTGACAGCACTGAGTCACCAGGAGAACTAAGACTGCAATGTTCAAAGAGAATCTGACAACTCAAAAAAACAAAAAAAAACAAACAAAAAAAAAAAAGCTTCCCAAACCCCTCCACGTGGGGGAATCCAAATTCTCGAAGACAGGTGTGTTTGGGATATTTTAAGAATTTCCACCACACTCAGGTATATATTTTCAAGTTACACTAAATTTTTAAGTGTTCACAATGAATTGTGGGTAAATGATTGTCCTCTGACAGTTAACATGTTTTCTAACTTGAAACTCTAGAAGCATAGCCCCTTCCAGAGCCATAATGTGAGTATGGCACCTGAGAGGCACCCCCACCCTAAGTTCCTTCATGAGGAACTAAGGCAGTTTTCTGCAGCCAGAAACATTCAACCATAGGCCTAGTAGAAGGTGAGCACCTTTTCATTCTTCAGTCTTCTCCCCCTGCTCAAAAGCTCCCTAACAGCACATCACCACCATCAACCTTCCTCCACATGGCTGCTAATTAATTAGTTCCTTTGTCAAGGGCAGTTGTAAAAAACACAACTAACTACTAGGAACAACATGCCTGGGAAGGATTCCTTGAAATGGACACACTGCTCCAACTGTAGGCAAGAACTGGATGCAAGAGCAAATGAAAACTAAAAAGCTAAAAAGGGAAGTAATGTCAATTTGGAAATCAATTTTGAAACAATACTGACAGTAGAGAAAGGAGCATTTATTGTCAGGGTTTCCCTTCTGAGCTGCCCCTAAAGCAGTTTTTCACCAATCTCTGTGAACACCAATCACATAAGAGACTATGAAAAATATACCTATGGTCAAGTAATGATTCACAGAGAATTATTCACGAAGAAAATGTTGTATAAAAGAAAAACCATTAGTGTGGTAAAGAATCTGAGTTATTACAGCAAAAGAATCTACTGGGTTTTGAGAAAATATTCTTTGGTCACTGCTTAAAAAACCTATTCATATCTGCAGACTCACAGGAAGACTGAGGTGTTGAAGATACCTAGATGTAATCTGAGCTTGGTCTCCTACAAATTTTGGGTCATCTATAATAAGTCAGGTCATTTGCTGGGCCTAAATTCAGTTCCTCCATGAGTAAAGAGCAGACGAGGTCCAGGGTGTTCACTGTATTATATTTTATAACTTAGGTGTTTTTTGGTGGCTAGAAACAACTAAGATTTTAAAAGGGGGACATCGCTTCTTCCCTTTCAGGCAGAATTAGAGTTATAGGACTATGGGGGCTAGCACCTCTAGAAAGGGGTAGTAGGACACCTTCCTGCAGAATGTTGTGAAAATTTATGTTAAATGGGGTGCCTTATATCACACTTTGATTTGACAAATCACAGGGCCTGGATAATCCTGGAGCAAGTCAGAGCCTGGAGTTTAAAACCTGCTAAGAATATACGATCTGGAGACCCCCAGAAGTGATCTGCCAGCAGCAGAAGCCCCTGGGACCCGATTTCCAGGCTAGGATCTTTAGGTCTCATCCTATGCTTGTGTCACTCCACTCTAGGGAAGTCTAAGTCTGGGCTGCAGGACAGTCCTATAATATAAACACAGGACCTTCACCAAAGAATTAAGTCCAGTTTTCCAAAGACACCCCAAGACATATTTCTAAGGCAAGAGAACTGGCTACAGGTAACCTTCCCTACTTAACAAGTATTATTAAACTGACTGAATGGCTACAGACAGTACCAAGAGCCTGACTTCCCACTTCCAACAAGGAACTGCTTTGCTTAATACAGTTATGGAGTAAATCAAGACCTTTGTCTGATCTTAATTGCACCCTTCCCCCAAAAGTTCTAGAATGACAAATAAGCCAAATAGGCTCCTGTCACTAACACCAGACCTAAGATTAACTAGTGCAGAGGTAGACCCACAAAAATGATCTGGCACTGTCCCCACCTGAAGAGTTCATTAACACCGGTCTACTAGAACTTCCTGGCAGCAGTGACACAGTCACTGACCTCTACTCAGTATCAGGTCCCTCTGGGAGCAGAAGGCTCAAAGTTCTGACCAAGGGACACTCTTCGGGTCAAGCTTCAACAAAAAATGTCCAGCAGAGACCACAGAAGGTTATTTACTGCTAAGAAACTACTTGCTATAAGAGAAACTGTTTGAAAGTCCTAGCCTGCCAGCTTGAAATTTAATATGTCCTGGGTCCAGCCCTACCCTTGGCATGAAGAACAGTTCCTGCCACTCTTTTGTTTTCACAGGGGAGTGAAGAGAGGAAATACCTACATACTTTCTGCTGGTCAATCTGCTCTCTAGGCCAAGCTGCTCCAAGGCAAACCTCCCCTTCTCCCCATAGCAGCTCAAGTAGCAATGACTAGTAGGTAAGAATCCAAAGTGACAAAATCTGACTACCTCTGTCTTAGAGCAACTCTCATCATTTCTCCTGCCCTATTTTCTCAACACCCTTCTCCTTCCTCCCTCTCTCCTATTCCCCCATACTACCTACACCCATCCCTACTACTACATTCAGCCTTAAGGAAACTTCCCTGCAAGACAAAGCTCTCCAAAGGCCTCACGCATCTCTGCATACAATGGACACTAACATACTCAACACACAATGTTGAGCTTAACTGTTTGGCTTTGAAGTCTGTCTTCATATCTGCAAAACAGAGGTCACAGCAAGTTCTTCCTCAGATTAGGTGCAGGTTAAAAGGAATCTGAAAAACTCTAAGGGACTAAGCACAACTGGGCAGTTCTTTGTAAGGACTGCCTTGGATACTGAATTTTTTTTTTTTTTTTTTTTTTTGAGACTAGGTCTCGCTATTTTTGTCCATGGAACTGCAGGCTCACGCTGCCTGTGGTACCACGGACTCAAGCAATCCCCAGCCTCAGCTTCCCAGGTAGCTGAGATTACAGGCGTGCACCACCACACCCAGCTACATATTTTTTTGGAACTAGGTCTCGCTACATGCCCCCGGCGGGACTCGAACTGCGATCCCTGGCCCCTGGCCACGCCTTCCTAGGCTGCCGTTTACAGGCATGCACCACCATGCCCAGCCGGGATACTGAATTTTTAAGGCACATTTCCAAGATAACCACCCTTCCCCATCTAATGCCTGGGATGGAGGAAATGGCCAAGATCCTGACCTGGTGACAGCTTCCTTCCAATGGGGTTACCTACTCTAGGTAGTCACCATGAACTTCCTCACAACTGGCAGCCTGTGAACTTAAGTCTTAAGTTTTCAAGAACAGCAGGCCAGTCACTATGCAGAGACGGGACTGTGAGTACAGGTTCAAATTATAACCAGATTGAAACCTCTAAGAAGATACATGGTCTAACTCTATGAGAAGTTCTGGGACTTTTAGAATTCAGAAAAAACATCAGCTTGCTCTGAACTCCAATTCTGTACATGTCACAATAAAAACTAAGTAACTGAGCAAAAAAGGCATATCCTCTCCAGAGACACCTTACCTAAACTTCAAGCATTCACTAGTGCAAAACAATCAACTTTCAATAACAGCTCAATGGCATCACTGTCCCACTTTGCAGATTAGGAAAACTAAGGTCCAGAACAATTAGGTAACCTGCCTGAGGTCAAACAACTAAAGCCATGAGGTCAAACAACTAAAGCCATGGCACTAACTCCAAACTCTTGGGTTTCATGGGGTTGGGGGGTAGTGAAGGAGGTTAGGTAATGAGAGGGTAGGAAAAAGTTCACATATGTTGCCTGGAGACAAGGCTCAACCTGTCCTGTGGGCCTCATTGGCCCCAGCAAAGGACACATGCACACCCACCATCCCATGGACAAGGTCTACAGAAATCAGCCTCTGCCCACAGAAAGCTACCACCTTATCTCAGTGACACAGCTGCATACCAACTGCCCAGGTGAAAATGGGCAGCCAGTCCTGAAATTTCTATGATCTATTTATTTTCTCTATGGGCCATGATTAAGTACATGGCTGGGCTGCCAGGTGCCCTGTTGTCCCCTGCCTTCTTGTCAGTCTAGAAGAACCAAGGCCAGGAAGAATCCCGACCCCACAGTTCCTGAGAATGCACGGCCCTGACTTTATCCTGAAGTTCCTCCCCTAACTAGAGAATCAGAAGGCTCCACACAAGAGATGTGCCCAGGACCTATCTGCCCTACTTTCCCAACTATTTTAAGCCAAATAGCTAAATCTGCACCCCCACCCCGCCCAGCAAAAAGCTAAATTTTACTTTCATTCAGCTGAATGTCAGTCCTCAGTCCAAAACTGAAAAGGGTATCCATTCTACTCAGTATCAACTGTTAGCTAGAAATCACAGGCTGAGTAATAAAATCATTTCCATATAAGTGGCCAAGGCCTGGGTCTCTGGGCATGTGGCCACCACAACCACAGACCTTGCAGCAGTGATTAAAAGTAACATCAAGTAAGCAATTAGCCTTGAGATAATTATTCTAATTAATCCAATTAAAATTGTTTTGAGCCGGTATGGTAGTTCATGCCTGTAAGCTTCAGTTTATGAAGCGGCTGGGGTTAGGGATTGCGGTTCCAGTCCCGCTCGGGGGAACCAGTGAGACCTAGTCCCAAAAAACAGCTGGGCGCGGTGGCGCGTGCCTGTAATCCCAGCTACCTGGGAAGCTGAGGCTGGGGATTGCTTGGGTCTGTGGTACCCCGGGCCACGTGAGCCTGCAGTTCCATGGGCAAAAATAGCGAGACCTAGTCTCAAAAAAAAAAAAAAAATCTGTTTGAAAAAAACTTGCCAACATGTTTGGACACTACAGGCATCAATGTTTGCCACACACTAATGTCCACACTAACAACTATAATGTAATACTATTCCTGACATGTTGCTTTGGATGGGACATACACCACACTGCCATTAACAATTGAAGTCTGAGGTGACTTGAGATTTACTAGAACCCCTCTCTAACTGCGGAGAGCTAGTTTTCATCAGCTTTCCCCTTCCATCACCCAAGGACTGGGATACATATCAGGAGAAAAAAGGCATTTCCTCTTGGGAAAAAGCCCAAGAAGGACTTGAAGAGGCTCGCTATCGGGCAGGTGTTCCCTATCTGCACAACAAGTAAGATGAAAGGGTTCAGTGAGCAGATTTTTTAGAAAATTTAAATTAATGGGGATATCCAGAACTCTAGTGGCTCTCAACTAGGGGTGATTATGTCCCCCAGGGACATTTCACAATGTTTGAAAACATTTTTGATTGCAGAAGGTGCTACTGGCATCTAGTGGATAGAGAGGCCAAGGATGTTACTAAACATTCTACAATACATAGGATAGCCCCCACAGGATAAAGAATTAGCCAGTGCCAAATGTCAACAGTATTGCTGTTGAGAAGCTGATTCAGAGCTTTAATTATCAAGGTATGCCTGACCAAGACTTCTACTTCAGGGCTAAGCTGGATCTTAGGACTAATAAAGAGCTCCATCTGTCTCTACCCATTCCTTTACCTACAGGTGCTCCAAACTACTGTTACCAAAGCTGTGTAAATCTGTGCCCACTCTTTGCTTGTCTAACTTCTAGTTATCCTTCAAGTTCCAGCTTACTTCCTTCGCAAAATTTTCAACTTCCTCAATGTATTTCAGCAGTTGCCTTCCTGGAGTGTAATTATCTGTCTAGAGTCCATCAAGGGGAGAATTTTATTTTAGGCTCCACCAAATCCTTAGTCCCTTTGCCCCAAGAGAATGGACAATCATTAAATGGTTGTATATGAAAGCAAGCACTCATTTAAGAGCCTAGCTTATCCCAGGGCATGTGCTAGATCTCAGGTCGCATTTAATTCTGGTTGGCTTTGAAAGTTGGCATCACCCCCACTTTACAGATGGGAAAGCTTGCTCAGAGAATGCCCACAAAATCCCCAAGTAACTGAGAACAGAGCGAGATTCAAAGCCTGTGTCAGCACTTTTTAGGCTATGGTTGAGCCTCCCACACTGACCCCACAACCAAGTCAGAATCTAGGAGGGACTGGAAAAGTTTGGGAAGGTTTCAGGACTTTACTCTTCTAAGGAAAAGATGAAAAGCATTTGCTGGATGATGCAATCTTGTGCCTGATCACTAACAGACCTGCATCTTAAGAATATGAAACTTCTGCTCTTCAATACAGGCATGTGCATGGGCTGAGGGACAGAAGAACTCTCAAAGTTACAAATTGTCTCTTGTAATCTCATTACACATCCAATCACTGTTAGAACTCCTCTCCTGACAACCCTAAGGGCATGCACTATGAGGAAAATTAATAGCCCAGTAAGAGACCAAATGACACTATTGTGGGGTCCTTTTAGCACTGAGAGTCCTTCAATGAAGTCAGATATTAACCTGCTTTATTCGGCAAGTCCTGGAAATTCCATCTTAAGTGGCTCTGCTCAGACATCAATCTAGAAGCACAAGGATTTGAGAAGCTCAGAAGTCCAAATGACAAAGGGGTAGTTGACTAGTAAGTGGCCCTCTAAAATTCAGGTGCATAAGAAAGGCAAATTCCGTCTTTACTACCACAAAGTCCAAAACTTTCCCATTAGACTTTGGCTACCACAAGGCTCTGCTGCTATCCTGATTAAAAAAGCAGTCTCAGCTGTTCAACTCAAATGAGCTAAATGAGAGTCAGAAGGCGCAGGGAACCTTGTTTCTATGGCCACCGTCTATGGCACTGATCATACTTCAGAGGTTAAGATACAACCGTGTCCTGATGCAGGGCTAGAATCTGGTGGTCAACCAAGCTGCTCTGAACAGTTCAAGTCTAGATATCAAAGAAGTTTTGGGGATTACTGGTGTACAATGCTAGACTTACTTTTTTCAGGGTCAAATGAGACAATTTCCAAATTTTCTGTCTCACAGGAACAGCAAAGGTATTCCTGCAGGCAATGTTCTCTGGGGGCCACAGCATTGAGCTAATTCTCAGCAGGATCTGGGACCCAAAATAGGTCAACAGCCTAAGTTCTGCTGCTGACACTGCTACAAAGGCTAAGTACCAGGTAAAAAGACCAGCTGTATTTTATTTAATTTGTCATAATAGATAACACATTCTGTAAAACGATAGATGAGCTCTTCTGTGGCCAAAGGGGATTTAGTTTTAAGGGTGATGTACTCTATTCCTGGCCCACCCACCAATCTACCCAACTCCAGGGAAGCCCTTTCTTCTCTTGGGAATAGAGAACTGTGTACCAATTAAATATTCTCAAGGGCCTTCCTCTCTACATATTTTCTGCTAAGGAATCCATGAATATTTTCTTTGCTAAGGAAACAGAATGGCAGAGTTGGAAAGATTTATAGATAACTCAAAAAAAAAAAAAAAAAAAAAAAAACCCCACCAACTCAGAAATGGAGACCCAGAGTGGAAAAGTAACTTGCTAAAGTCACAAAGGGAAAGAGACTCTTAAAATCTTAGCTTTCTGCAAAGATGCCTTTAGGTTAATTCTCAGCTGGTGAGCCAGTCAAACCTGCCTTCAGGGCATAGAATTCTAGATGGCTTCCTGACTTCTCACTGCGTTCTCACTATTATACTGTTCATAGGGCAGACCCCTTCCTCTGACCTGACCCGCTTCCCTACAAACAGAACTCCCTACAAACAGAACGGGTAAGAGATGTAAAAAAAAAAAAAGCACAGGCTCCTATCGGCTGTTGGCTCCTGGGTCATCAGGAGCAGCTGAGATAGCAAGATGCAGGGTTGTCCCTCCTCCCAGGTGGGTTACCTGAGCACAGTCACGCTCCCTCTGCGCACCGGCAGGGAAAGCACAGGTTCCGACACCCGAATAGGTTTGAACTGGAACTTGCAGCCAAAGCAGAGCGCGGAGTCGCTAAAGAAGGACACGGACACGATGGGGCGCTCGAAGATGTGGATGGGGTCCACGTGAGACACGATGCAGCCGCCGGGCTGGTAGTCGTTGATAACGGCGCTGTTGACGAAGCCCTCCGGGATGACGCGGTGCTCCACCAGCTTCTGGATCACCAACTGGTGCACCCATTCGGGAATCTCGTCCACATCGCCCGGCGGGTAGAGTCGCTCCTGACCCGGTCCGCGCTTCTGCAGTTGAGCGCCGTATGTGTAACCCTCGCCGAAGAAGTACTTGTTGCGCAGAGGGGCCCGGTCCACAGTGTGCTCGTTGTACAGGCCCTTCTCGGCGCGGGATACTACCTCGTCGATGCGAGCCTCGATCTTGGCACACTCGTCCTGACTGAAAAGGCGCATCTGGCGGATGCCGCTCTTCACCTTGCGCGCCTCCTCCTCCTTGTGCAGTTGCTGTTCCTCGTAGTCACTGCGCTCGGGGTCCGAGTCCTCCTGGTACTTGCGCTTAGCGCCGGACACTGGGTAAGGTTCGGCGGCAGCGGCGGCGGCGGCGGCTGCGGCCACCGCGGCGGCGGCGGCGGCGGCTGCCTCCCGGCTGCCCGCCTTATAGTTGTCCCGGGACGTCATGGACTTGAGCTTCTCACGCAGGTCCGTGTAACCGCTGGCGGCCGCCATGGCCCCACGACGCTGCTTTAGGGTCCTTCGGGGCGGGCGGGGCGGCCGGGCATGGCTCTCAGGGGACGCGCCTCGGGACCCCCGGAGGGAAGGGGGTCCTCAGCGCCAGACCCCCATGCGAGGCCTGAAGGCCCGGTGAGGGGCGCTGAGAGAACGGGAGCGGGGTCGGGCCTCAGAGGCGGCGGGTCATGCAGTGCTGGCGGCAACAGGATTTTCTCCTCCTCCACCCTCTCCACAAGCCGGGGAACAGGGGAGCCAGCAACACCTCATGCCGCGGAGGGCCGCTGCGGAGGTTCAGCCCGACTGCCGGCCAGACCCTCCGACGCCCGGCCCAGTCCGCACTTTAAAGCGCACCTCACGACGTCACGGGCCGCCCTCCAGAGGTCCGCCAGCGCCGCTCCTCAGCGGGATCCTCCGCGCGCACGCGTAGTGCTGTCGGCCACCGGGGCTCCGCGCGCTACGGGCATGCGCGTGCGTGCGGATCTAGACGGCAAAAGTACCGGCGCAAGCGCAGACAAACCGTTCGTCGTCCGCTGCCCCTCCCCCACTCACTGAAGCGCTTGGAGGGAGCACCTCAAATAACAACCTGCCGCCACGCCACGCCACCTCGGTGACCGAAGGGCTCCCTCTATAGGAGTGCGCTCACGCTGCTAACGCTGTCGCTATGCTGCGTCACGGCATCATGCGAAGGCCCGTAAACGCCTCAGCCGACAGCGCGCAATCACCAGGGAACCGCCACAACCTAGGCAGCCCGGTTACCGCCCCCTTTGGTGTTTCTACTTTTTTCATTGGACCATAGGCCACGCGCCGGACGAGCCCAAACGGGGGGCTCCCCGAAGTTGATTGGTAACCACGCCCGTCAATCGGGTGGTCGCCTTGGCTACTAAATCCGTCACTTAATTAGCCGCGGGGCGGGTGGCGAGGACCCCTGAAGGGTGAAGGGGTGACTAAATAAGTGCCTGAATGGCGGGGCCACCGGAGGTAACCTCTCAGGCGCTCAAAGAACTTCTGAAACGCGCAGAAACTTCTCGAACTGTGGATTCGGGGGCACTGGGTCCCAGCTCTGAACCCAGGGGGAGACGCCCGCTGAAGCCGCACGCATTGTCTGGGCACCCCCCTGTCCCCCTGTCCCCCCATCCCCCCGCCTTCGCTGCTGCCGCCGCCGCCGTTGTACGGAGTGGACGTTCCACGAGTCACGTCCCGGTGGGGGCGGGAGCGTGTGCAGACTGGGCGCGCGACAGATACTGGCGTAGCTCTTTGGGGTTAGAGCTGGGTATGGGGGCACCCCTTTCCGGGAACGACAGAAGAGAACTCAAGGCGGAGAATCGGGACGCGGATAAGCTAAACTATAAATAATTAATAGAAACGATTCAGAAGTTTTGAAGTGGTGCGGTGGGGTACGGTGCAAGTCGTGAGCAAAGGCGTGGCACGACTCGTCATGCGCGCGGGGAGGGGGGGCGTGTCCATATCTAGGGGGTTTTGCTCGAAAATAAGCCCATCACTTTTCAGGATAAAGGTCAGCTGCTCTGCTTGGCATTCAGGGCCTTTGTTTAAGACCCTTGTGGCTTTATCTCCTCTCTGCTTCCCGCGAAAATTTAGCCTCAGCCTCACACTGACACTTCAGGTCTGCAAACCTGTTTGGTCTTTACCCAAGCTGTTATTCCTCTCTTGTAATGCCAGTTCCCTTACACCCATGTCATTTTGAATTTTCTGAGGCTCAGCTCTCTTTTTAGTAGTCTTCCCAAATTCTCACTGAAATGAAATGTGACATAGCCTTTGTGATCTAACCTCTGCCTGCCTTCTGCTTCACCTTCTTGGCTCCTAGCCAGGTGTCTCTATGCCCTCCTCCATCTTGTCAGGGTATAAGCACCAAATTCAGGAATCTTGACATCATATGTGACAGGCTGTAGGACTCTGGGCAAGTGACTTCCCCTCTCTGATCCTCAGCTGTAAGAGGAACGGTGAAAAAGCAACCTTTTAAGCTAGCGGGGGTCCAATATAACCAACTGGATGTAAAAGATGGCACTTTGCAGACTCCAGGAACTCCACCCTCTGACTTCCTAAAAAGGTTTGGGGAGTTGGGATGGCACTTGGGAACTAGGGGCAGGACAAAGCTGCCATGTGGATTTTAAAAGAGGTAGCACAGGCTGGTGGGCTTGCTCCTTTAGACCTCTTCCCATTAGGCCTAGTCAGTTGAAACTACAGGTAGGACAGATAGCATCCAGCAACATGCTGGGCAATAAATCTCTGAACTCTCTTTCCTCACAACATAATGTAAATAAATCCTTTTAAATCTCTTCTTTCTGGTTTCAGTGTATCTGCATTAGAGTCTTGTTGTATTACATGCTGAGAACCCATAAACTGGGTCATCTCCTTCTCCCCAGGGTCTGCCCCATAACAAGTCTTCTGGTCTATAAAAGAGAGTAACACCCTCTCATAGGATTCTTGTGAGGATGAAATGAAGTCATGTATGTTAAATGTAGGATATTGCTGAAGCCTGGGCCTCAGTTTCTTCATCTATAAACTGAAGAGTGGTCTACCAGTCTTTGTTGGAAGAGGGGATTACATAATGATTTGGCAAATCCAGGGAAACAGGGCCTGTAGGCTAGGGAATTGTGGACATCTGGGACCCTTGCCATTTTCCTGACCACTGGGCAATACACACAAGAAGTAATGCAGGAGGCCGGGCATGGTGGCTCGTGCTTGTAAGCTTCAGCCTATGAAGCGGCTGGGGCTAGGGATCGCGGTTCGAGTCCTGCCTGGGGCCCGTAGCGAGACCTAGTTCCAAAAAAAATAGCTGGACGTGGTGGTACGCACCTGTAATCCCAGCTAGCTGGGAAGCTGAGGCTGGGGATTGCTTGAGTTGGTGGTACTCTGGGCAACGAGAGCCTGCGGTTCCACGGGCAAAAATAGCAAGACCTAGTCTCAAAAAAAAAAAAGTAATGCAGGAGAGAAATGGGGCAGGCATGAAGTCTATGGTAAATTTGGCTCCTGCCCTTCTCTGACATAGCCCAGTAAGGCACTAGGGGGGGTAGAAGGCAAGCAGCTGCAGGAGAAGGTAACCTACCATGGCCCCCTTACCTGCATAATGAGCCACTTGGCTCTGAGGGCTCAATCTCTTCAGAAACTCAGCAGGGGATTATCAGGCTACCAGCTATTCACACACCTGCTTGACACTCTCCCAGTAATCACAAAGTTCTCCTAGCAACTCCCCTGTAGAACCCAGCTCTGCTCAACTAGGTAAAATGGAATCACCTCTCTTCTAGGTCTCAATAGCTTCTCCTATATCAGACACTCCATTGCAAGCTTCCTTCCTGACTTCTCTGGAGCCAGGGCCTAGGACTGCCTGATCTCCCCATCCTGTTGCTTGGATTCCCCAAAGTTCTCCCAAGTTATCAAGTTCCCACTTCTCACACCACCACTGGTGTCCATGTCAGAGTTTCCCAGTCAATGCCTCCCCTTTGCGTTACCTGTCTCTCTTTAAAGCACAATGTGAACTGATTGCCCCAACCCCAGCCTCCATCACAAAACCTTGCAAGGTTCCTAAATGGCTCTGGAGATGAAATACTAAATTCTTAGTCTGTCCTGCAAAGCCTTACCCAATCTACCCCTGTTGACTTCTTCAGTCTCGAGTTCTGCCACTAGTAACGCCCACCTTCTAGTAATGCCCACCTCAGGACATCAGCCCTCAGGACATCATAGGGGAGAATATGCTGTTCCTTTCCCTCAGTACCTCATTAACTTTTACTCTTAGGTCTTGTCCTGGTGTATGGTTGTCTATGAGCAACTTTCAGAGCCTAGGATCTACTCAGTTCACAGGAGGTACTTAATAGGTATTAAATGAGTAAATCCTTCTGACACAATAGATTCAACCATTTATGTCCCTACCTACCTATCCAATTTCCCACTCCCAAGCCTAGTGCCCCCTTACCTAAGTTCCTCAGAGTACCTGTACTTTCCATCAACATTCAGTTATTATTATTTTTTTTTTTTGAGACTAGGTCTTGCTATTTTTGTTCATGGAACCGCAGGCTCACATTGCCTTGGGTAACACAGACTCAAGCAATCCCCAGCCTCAGCTTCCCAGGTAGCTGGGGTTACAGGCGCATGCCACCACACCCAGCTAATTTTTTGGAACTAGGTCTCACTACAATGCCCCAGGCGGGACTCAAGCCACAATCCCTGGTCCCTGCTGCGGCTTACTAGGTTGCTACTTACAGGCATGCGCCATCGTGACCGGCCTGATTTTTTCATTCATGTAACAAGTATTTTAAAGTGCCTGTTTAAACCTAGACATTTCCTAGGTTCTGAAGAACATCATAAGGGGGAAATTTTATTTGGAAAATTCATTCCTCTTTCCTCCATTTTTTTTTAACATACAATATAAATGGTTTATTGACAGTGGCTGGTTATTCCCAGCGGGCCAGGTGGTCGACCCAGACATCATCCAGAACCCAGTACCAAGTTCAGCACAGTCTCCTAGCATCTCATTCTGACTCCAAAAGGATAAACATGATGCCCTCACAAACCAGGCCTTTCATGTTGCAGATGATGGAGTGACTGGTATCATCTATGAATTCAACATGTGCCTGTGTGTACTGGTCCGGCGAGCCAGTCCTGACCAATACCTTCATGACCCTAGCCAACTTGATGGAGGAACATGGCTCATAGTCATGATGGCAGCGTGGTGGCAGTTGGGCAGAGAGTCCCGCCACCTATTCTTAGCAAACTCCTACTTATTCTTTAAAACCCAACCCCAAGATCTCACTCTTTGGGATGGCCTTTCTCAGATTTCTCTCTCCCTGGGCCCTACATGAAACTTCTCTTTCCCTTCACAATTACCACTCTAACTAAACCTAGTGTGGTCATTCAGTGGTCGGGCCTGGGGTTGGGACTACCTAGAAAATGCAGAATGGGGGGACAGGGTCTGCAGGGATAATTAAGGACAGGTACCTCTGCTGGACGCTCTACACACGGGAACAACTGGGTCTCCAATTCCTGCCTCTTCCCTTGGGCTTGTTTTCTAGTTACTCAGCAACATCATGGAAGAATGGCTGCCAGGCACGCCTTTTATTTGCACAGAAATGACCAAGGGTCATGAATTCAAACTGAGAGCAGCATGGGGGTATAGGGGAGGAAGGCATGTGGAGGACTGGGATGTGGGGTAGGAGAGATTTGAACAGCAGACCTAGGTAAACCAAAAATGAAGTCCAGCTATGTAGGCCACTGGTAGAAGGCTTCCTTGCTGCAGGAGTCAGGAGCTGATCCATAGCAGGAGGACCTATGAATCAACTTCTAGAAGTGCTTCCTGCCATCTGATCCAATTTTGCACACTGACTTCATTCAACTTTGAATCAGTTCTCACTGGTACCTTGAGACTTGTGTCGCTCCTCCTGTCTTCTCTTGGTTTTCCTTAAGATTCTGGCTCCATAAAGGAGCCACCAATTCAAAGAAGTCTAATAATTCCCCTGGGGCTGCAGACATTAGTCCTGACTGAGGACAGCTGGAATGCTGGGAGCTGGGTCATAGCAGTGTGATCTCACTGGGGGGCAGTGTGAGTCGCTTTTCACGAGCACTGAGTAGGTTCTCCACGTGCACAGCCACCACACGACATAACTCCAGGCCCTGCAGGAGAGATAGTGCAAGTCAGTGCTCATCCAGTACTTCCTCAGCTCTCACCTTGGGGTGAGATTATTGAGAGAGGAGAGAGAGAAAAGAGAGAGAGAGGAGAGGAGAGGAGAGGAGAGGAGAGGAGAGGAGAGGAG